>WBZZ01006100.1:0-10000 GCA_019918135.1 Paulinella micropora
GCCGGGCCAGAGACTTCAACGAGGCGATCGAGATTGGTCCACTCGGTAGTCGGCAGGAAGGCCGCCTCTTGGGACACGAGCAGCGAGGTCAGGTCACTGTAGTGCTCGAACGATTTCGACTCGTTGTACAATTTGACACACAGCTTGTTATCCACCGCGACGGACAGTTCGAGTATCATGCCCTCGCGGAAAGTAGAGAGCCAGCAGGACAGTTCCTTGAGGTCAACGCTGAACACACACTTTGGAAACATCAAGTTGACATAGTCGCCGTTCGCGCCCGAAAAAGGGACCACGAACTGCGCGACGAGCCCGTCGGCCGCGCTGCAGAGCACGAGCTTGTCGACGGTCGCTTCGACCCTGGCCTCCAGCAACAGAGGCGACAGCGAGTCGAGCGCCCGGCGGAACGCGATGCCGTGCGACTTGGACCTCCAGAGAAAACGAGTCATCATTTTTTGAGACACTGTTCTTTTTTTACTACCTTTTAATTTAAAACTTTTAAACTGCGAGATTCGAAATTCAAGATTTAAAAGGAAAAAAGAAACCCTGTTCTGGCAAAAAGAGCCATAAATCGAAAAATGTCTATCGTCACGGGCAACAACAATGAGGTGAGGGTCTTTGACACGGCGGCCGACCCGAAGAAGCTGCGCCTGTCGGAACCAAGGAGCGCCTACGGGAGCATCTTTTCGAACCTGTGCTACGGCGACAAGAGCCTCACGCTGGTTCTGCCCGCTATGCAGCTTGCCTGGGACCCGTCTGTGTACGATCAAGGCAACAAGGCCGCTAAAACAAAATTGACCTTGATTTCAAGCACGCGCGACAGTATGGCGCGGTGCTGCAGGCCTACAAGGTGATGCGAACGATTGACGACCGTGTGGTGTGGCGGAGATCGTTATTGAAAACCGCGACAAGATTGTCCCGACAATGAAGAGGGCGGGCCCGATGGCAAAGAGCGACGAGCAGGTCAAATGCTGCTACCAGCCCTGTACGTGCCTGCGCACTTCGCAAAAGTCGGACCGCGCCTGGGCGCCTCGTCTGACCGTCACCGTCACGGGCGTCCGGTTCCTCGGAGGCGGAGACACTAACACGCTGCAAAAGGGCGACGTGGTGAAGTGTGTCATTCAAGCTACTGCGCTGTGCAGCAAGGGCGAAAAGGTCACGCTCTCTTGGCGCTTGCTGCAGATCCGGAAACAAGAAGAGGGCATGCCCTACCCGGACCAAGACCTCTCTGAACGAGACGCGTTTGGAGTGTCTCTGTCCGGCGAAGAGAACGGCGAGGGCGGCGTCAGTGCCATGGACTTGACTGCAGATTTAGTTTAATTAAACTGTACACATGGCACACACACGTCTCCGTTACACGATACATTGGCACTAGTCGCGGCCTTGGTTCTAAGGTAGTAGCAGCCGGTTTTGAGGCCTGATTCCCAGGCGTAGAAATGTGAGCTAGACAGCATGCGCTCGGTAGCGTTAGCCAAGTAGACGTTGAGTGACTGCGACTGACACACGTAAGGACCACGCAGCGCGGAGAGTTGCAGCTGGGCCTTCATCGGTACTTCCCAGACGGTCTTGTACACTTGTTTAATGTCGTCCGGCACGGAAAGTTCCTGGACAGAGCCATCGTTTCGCAGCAGTTGCTCTCTGACAGCAGGGGTCCAGAGCGCCCTTTGTTCGAGAGCCTTGACCAAGTGCCGGTTGAGTATAGCGTGCTCGCCGGCCAGGGTCCTCCTCACCATGAGGTTGCTGTAGATTGGCTCAGAACTCTCGCAAACACCGAGAATCTGCGAAGTGCTGGCGGTGGGCATGAGCGCGATCACGAGGCTGTTGCGCAGCCCATGGGCCTTGATGTCTGCCTTCAGCCTAACCCATCTGCCAGTCGAGCGCTCCGCGCCCCAGAGGTCCGGCTGCAGCTTGCCTTGTGAGGCGGGGCTACCTTCGAACGCCGGGTATCGTCCTTTTTCTCTGGCCAGTTCGGCGCTGGCACTCAGCGCCGCGTAGTAGATCTCGCGCGAAAGGCGCTCGTTCAGGGCGGCGGCTTCGGGGCTCTCAAAGGGTAGTCCCAGTATCATAAACAGATCTGCGAGTCCACAGATGCCGAGCCCGACGGGCCTGTGCTCCAAGTTAGACATTTTAGCTGCTGGGACGGGGTACGTAGTAATGTCAATAATCAGGTCGAGATTGCGCACGGCAGTGCGCGTGACAGAGTGGAGGAGGTCGATGTCGACCATTTTCTTGTCCTGTGTGAGGAAGCGGGGCAGACACAGCGACGCGAGGTTGCAGACGGCGGTCTCTTCTGACGAGGACGTTTGCATGATCTCCGCGCACAGGTTCGAGTTCTTGATAGTACCCGAGTGCTGCTGGTTGCTCTTGGCGTTGGCAGGGTCTCGAAAAATGAGGTAAGGCGACCCGGTTTCGATTTGTGATTTGAGAATGGAGGACCACAGATGCCGGGCTTTCGCTTTTTGGCCCTGCTGTGTTTTCTCTGCGTGTGTGTAGCGAGACTCCCATAACTTGCCCCAGCACTCGTCCAGCCCCGACAATTCCGTCGGACAAAACAGTGTCCAGTCACCGTCGTCCTTCACTCGTTGCATGAACAGATCGGGTATCATCAGCGCTGTAAACAAATCCCGCGCGCGATTTTCCGCCGCGCCCGTGTTCTGGCGAAGTTGGAGGAACTCGTAGATGTCCTTGTGCCACGGTGGCATGTACACCGCAAAGGCACCCTTCCTGCGTCCCGACTGGTTGGCGTAGCGACTCGTTTCATTAAGAATACGACAGAGAGGCACAACTCCGTCGCTCTTGCCTCCCGTCCCGTAGATCTTGGATCCTGCCGCCCGCACGTTGCCGATGTACAGCCCTATGCCTCCCGCGTGTTTGGAAATGATTGCGCAGTCTTTCACGGTTTCGAAGATCCAGTTGAGCGAGTCTTCTCGGATAGGCAGCAGGAAACACGACGCCAGCTGCTGGTTCCTGCGCAGGCCCGCATTGAACATAGTCGGCGAGGCGTGTGCGTACAGGCCCGTACTCAGGAGGTTGTAAGTGTCCCGGATCTTGAGCAAAACGCTGTCTTCGCTTTCTGCTAGGCTGTGGTGTAGCGCAATTGCGATTCGCAAGTACAAGTATTGCGGCGTCTCGCAGATCTTGTTGTCGCACTCACGGAGGAGGTAGCCTTGTTTGAGCGTGGCTATGCCGAAAAAGTCAAAAGTGAGGTCTCGTTCCTGCCTTATCATCGCGTTCAGGGCGGTGGCGTGCTTGTCCACAAAGATAGAGAACGATGGCAGAAGCGACAGGCGCAGACGATCCATCGAGCCGGCGAAGGTAGGGTAACAATTTTTTTGGATATTGCTGGCCTCAAGTCTGCCTCCGAGCAGCGCAAAGTCCGGGTGGTAAGAGGCCAAAGCCGCACAGCTGGAGGCCGAGTCCATCCAGATCGGACGTGGAGATACCGTTCGGCCGGCAATAGTGGTTTTGGCCACCTCGACCGCGTTGGCGCCGGGCAGGTCACTCGCAAGGACCGAGATGCGGTGCAGGATCTTGTCGAAACACACCGGCTCCAACGAACCATCTCTTTTTTTGACCTGCATTGGCAGTGCTTACATTTTTAGGCACGAGAGAAAAAAAAATCATTCTCTGCTGAAATGCTGGAAGCCAAAATACGAAGCCAGCAGGGCGTCCGTCACTAACAATTCTCCTTTCCCCGTAGCAGCAAACAGCATGTACAAGAGCCCGTGCCACAGGCGGTTCTCGGCCCACCACACTTTGCCGCCCAGGAAGCCTTTTTTTTGTTTGTTCAGAACTTCAGAAAGCCACACCACGGCGGGGACCATGGCAAGAACGCGCAGTTTGTCTTTGGTCGGTGGTGCAGCGTCAAGTGCCACTTTGGCTAGTAAAAATCTGGCAGGAAGGCACCCGCCGACAAAAAGCCAAGAATTGTCTTGAGCTTGTGTGCCTGTCATGTCCAGCTTAATCAGCCAGAAGCTGTAGGCTTTGATGTCGAAAGTTCAATTCTCTGATGCTGCTACTGTCAGGCGCGCCTTTTTTTGGTTTATTAATCTGTTTGAGGAAAAAAAGTTTTAATGAAACGATATCAGAGTCCCGGCGCGTCATTGGTCACCTTTTTTTTCTTTAGCGGCCTGTGGTCTCGGTACAGACCGTCATGGAACTGCTCGGCAAAGCACACTGCTACATGGCCCTTTTTTTTTTGCCTCTATTCATCTTGTGGAGCACAAAAGCGGATTTCCTCTTCTTGGAGCCGCCTTTCTCTATCTTTCTCTCTGATTTGTCATCGTCTTTTGCCAGGTACAAGCCAAACCTGTTCACCACGTGTTGCAGTCTGCCCAGTGACGACTTGTGTCGATTTGCATACGCTGCCTGGTCCTCTGACCCAACCCCTGTCCGTGCATAAAACAGATCGTTGCAGGCACGTCGCCATACAGCGTCCTTGCTCGTGATCGCATCCCCCCGGCTTTTTGGTACAGGCACTAGCATCCAACTCATTAAAATCGCTTTTGCCCAGCGCCTCGCTTACTGTTTTAGCAACCTCGTACAGCTTGGCAGCGCCTTCCTTTGTCGCGAGGATCTGTTGTGGCCCGGTGAGCTTGACTGCGCTCCGGGCGGCCGCCTGCGAGTCGAGCTTGGGCAAGGCGGACTTAAGCCGCTGGAAATCCCGCACTAAATCAATAGTATTGAGCTCGGCAGCGTAGGAGAAGAAGCCTGGGTACCGAGCAAGCACGCCCACCACCTGCTTCTGCGTCTCCTCTAGAGAATGCATGCCCCTAAAATTCTCCATCTGTCCCTGGCGCCACAGCACGTCGCGTTCAACAGAGCTGCTCTCCCAGTCAACCAACTGGGTAAGCACCATGCGCAGCAACACATCGTCTTTTGTCTGCGCCGGCTTCTTCTTTTCTTCTCCTTTTTCTCCTTCTTCTTGTTCTCTGTCGCCGTTGTCGTCTTTTTCTTTTTCATGCCATCCTTCTTTCTCCGCGCGCGCAGAGACCAGCTTCAGCAGTCGCTCTTCCAGTGGCCTGGCTTCGTCGAGCGTTATGATGAAGTCGGTGGACAGCTTCCGCCAGCAGCCATAGCCCAGATCTCTCTGATGCTCGACCTCACGGGCTATCAAGCGCAGCTGCAGAGAAGTCGGGATTTCATACCTGTGCACCCTACCACTGCTGTCAGTAAATTCACCCACCCGCCGCGCGCCATCCACAAGGGCCCAGTCCGAAACCTTGCCTTTCCTGGCAGCCTGGTTAATCATATCATTTTGTTTTTGTGTAAAGTTCTGGAGCATCGTCTTGAACAGTTGGCAGTGCTGCCAGGCCTTCCCTGCTCGTGCGAGGGCCTCGTCGTAGAACCTCACTGGACCTAGCCCACCGTCACCGAAATAGGCCAGGATAGTCGCTGGCGCTGCCAGGTTCCGCACTCGCATTAACATCTGCGCCAGTCCCCGGCCGGTAGGCCCAGTAACAGCCACCTTGCGTTCACGGTCCGCACAGTTGAGCATGACGAGCTGGAAAGGTGTTTGTGCGTCAACCGCCACCATAGCAGCGGAAGTGGAGAAAATGCCACGAGTGTCGCGGCCTTCGCCGTGTCTCTCGTCCAAGTTGTCTACGCACTTGCAGTCGTTTTCATAGCACAGCCAGCTATCGATGTTCGCCAACATGCGCTGCTTCGTTCTCTCTGCCGTCCTGCCGTCGATGATGCGCACCCTCGCTCCTTCTGCCCACTCGCTGCGGGTCTTGCTGTCGTGTGCATACCTGTCCTTCTGTTCCTCGGTCCAGCCGGCCATAGGGCCGGCCGGCCTGTTCTGCCTGCACAGCTCCTTGGCGTCCAGCTCGGGCGTGTGGTGCTGCAGGGCCTTGCCTTCCTCCACCAGTTCGTCGTAAGCTCTGCGCGCATCCGGGCTGCCCACGAGGTGAGGAAACGTGTGGCCGAGCCGGACCATGTCGTCGTAGGTAGCTTCCAGCGCGCGCTGTGAACGGAAGCAAGTCCAGCTACGCTGCGAGTTGTCCGCGAGGCTTCCCGCTAGAATTGTTTTCCAGGTGTCGTAGTCTGGCACGATCTTCAGCCTGCGCTCCAGCGAGGGCAGAATGTAGGAGTAATGGTGAAACTCGACCTGCGCCTGCGCCTGCTCCAGCGTGTCGCACTTTGCACGCTTGAAGGCGATCCCTTCTTCCTTGCTACAAAACAAGAAGTCGTACAACCTGCTGCATTCGGTCGGGTCCTTGTCCATGATCAGGAGACGCTCCGTTCGTTCACACACATCCAACAGAACAGTGTTGTTGGTACGCAGGTTGCCTCGGTTGGTCTTCTCGCTCACTGTCTGGTCGCAGATCAGAACGAACTCGTCCAACACGCAGAGTGAGTATCGCTGAATGAAGGGCAGCCCGCCGTCGCCCTTTTCCTTGCTTTGCAGTTTCCACAACGACTCCTCCTGGCAAAAGACTATTTTCGCCTCGTACAGATCGTGATAGGAGCCGGTGGCCTGGTCTTCTCGTAGTACACGACTGTATCATCGATGATGCCTTGCAAAACCGCGAGATTGCTGTCGACGTTTTGTTGTTGTACCAGTTCCTCTTCACAGAACCGCTTCAGTTCTGCTGCCTTCCATGCATGGCACTGAAGCAGCAGTCCACCGCCGCCGCTGGTAGCCTGTGTCCGTCGCCCAGTGACCCACAGGATCCTGGAGACAGGATTCTGCCGGCGCAGCCGGTAGATGAACTCGAAGGCAGTGTAGGTCTTGCCCATCCCTGTCCAGGCGTTGATGCATTGCACGCTGTGCTTCTCAAAAGAGAGCGGGTGCAACACGGATCGTCCGCTCGCTGTCTTGGCCATGTCGTCCGCAGTCGCATAGACTCGCGTATTGGTACAGCCGGTGCTGCTAGGGGGCAACAAGACTGACTCCGCCGCATGGACAAGATGGCGCTCGCCGTGCAGCTGACTGGACCGACGGAGCCCATGACTGTACCAGAGATGATAGAGTACACCGCCCGACGGGACGACGCGGAATACACTATCCCTGGCACGTGTGATTTCGCCGAACACGACTACACCGAACCAGGAAACACCAGAACAGGTGACGAAGTGACGGCGGAACTCATCGCAGAGGGCGAGGCTGGTGCATGGAGGCGGAGCAGCTACATACAATGGTCCGACCTGGACACTGTCATCGCTGGTCCTTACAGCAGATTCGAACAATTGAACGAACCCGACTACTTGACCCTCCGAGCAATCGCTGCTAGCTATCTCGCTGTGCGTTTCTTGGCAACGCTGCTGCCGCTTGGAGTGGCTAATATCTGCAAAGATTACATCGCGCCCCCTTTTGTCAACGACATAGATCCTGAACAATGGGTTTCCCTGGATGACGACGATCGGGCACAGCTGGTATGGCGCAGCTACATGCCCAACATGAAACGCAATTCATTTTACTACGAGCATTTGCTAGTAACACCACAACAAATGAAGTATATAGACCGCTTGCTAAGATATCCTACATCGCCAGTGGAGTCATTGCGAGAATTACACCTGAATCGCTGGGAGGCCTCAGGGCGCAGCACGAGCACGCGTATACTTACGCAAGCGAGCGGCACTTCACAACAGGCGCATTGCGGCTTTCCGAGCGAGAGTAGAGCAGCTTGTTCGCGAAAATATGTAATTATTCAATAAAAACAAAAATGAATGTATCACTATACCTGTATAGCAACCCCCCCCCCCCCCCCCCCCGCTTCCCCCTTCCCCCTGGACCAAAGGTCGCCAACGGGGGGCGCTCACCACCCTCTCCACACTCGCAGCCCTCCTACTGCTAAAGCAACCCCAACCACTTTCTGGACCTTTTGATGAAAATCCTGCCTCATACAAGGTAATTTCAATCAAAAGGTCCAAACTTTCTGGACCTTTTGATGAAAATCCTGCCTCATACAAGCTAATTTCCATCAAAAGGTCCAAACTTTCCGGACCTTTTGATGAAAATCCTGCCTCATACAAGCTAATTTCCATCAAAAGGTCCAAACTTTCTGGACATTTTGATGAAAATCCAGCCTCATACAGGCTCGTTGCTCACAAAAGGTCCCGACTAGTCGCTGAACCAGGCTGATTTCCCGGACCCCGGACCTTTTGTCACCAACCAGCCTCTATACAAGCCGGAATTCCAACAAAAGGTCCAGACTGTGACGTTTTCAAGGGAAGTGGCACCCTCCACCAAAATTCTCCGGATGGCGGGACCTTTTGTCACCAACCAGCCTCTATACAAGCCAAATTCTAACAAAAGGTCAAGACTGTGAGATTTCCCTGGAAACAAAAAAAAAGACGGGGGGGGGGGGGGGGGGAAAGGGGGGGGAACCCACCACCAGACGGTTCAGTGGCGGACCTTTTGTCAGAAATCAGTCTCTATACAAGCCAAATTCTATCAAAAGGTCCAGACTGTGAGATTTCACGGGGAAATAGGAAAAAAAAGAAGGGTGGGGAGGAGGAGGGGAACCCACCACAAGACTGCTAAGTTGCGATCGCCGCTGATCAGTTAGGCGGTGGCCTCCCTCCTCCCTCCTCCCTCCTCCCTCCTCCTGCCCCCTCCTGCTTCATCCTCCTCCCTCCTCCTCCCTCCTCCCTCCTCCTCCCTCCTCCTCCCTCCTCCTCCTCTATCCTCCTCACTCCTCCTCCCTCCTCCCTCCTCCTCCTCCCTCCTCCTCCATCCTCCTCACTCCTCCTCCCTCCTCACTCCTCCCTCCCTCCTCTCCTTTTTCCTACTTTTTCCCTGGGAAAACTGAATGCTGGACCTTTTGTTAGAAATGAGCATGTATACTAGCCTAAATTCTAACAAAAGGTCCAGACTGTGAGATTTCACGGGACATTGCACATTTCCCTTTTCCACGGGAAAACCGCCATGCTGGACCTTTCGTCAGGAATCAGCCTGTATACTAGCCTAAATTCTAACAAAAAGTCCAGACTGTGAGATTTCACGGGAAATTGCACATTTCCCTTTTCAACTGGAAAACTGCCATGCCGGACCTTTTGTCAGAAATCAGCCTCTATACAAGCCAAATTCTATCAAAATGTCCAGACTGTGAGATTTCACGGGAAAATAGGAAAAGAAAAGAGGGAGGAGCGGGGCACCCACCACAAGACGGCTAAGTTGCGACTACCACTGATTAGTTAGGCGGTGTCCTCCCTCCCCCCTCCCCCCCCCCCCCCCCCCCACTCCCTTCACTTTTTTCTTTTTCCCGGGAAAACTGATGGCTGGACCTTTTGTTAGAAATCAGCCTGTATACTAGCCTAGATTCCAACAAAAGGTCTAGACTGTGAGATTTCACGGGAAATTGCTCACCTAAGGGGATGGTAGCCAGTACGTAGCCAGTGAGTAGACAGTTAGTAGCCAGTGAGTAGCAAGTGAGTAGCCAGTAAGTATCCAGTGTGCAGCCAGTGAGTAGCCAATGAATAGCCAGTGTGTAACCAGTGTGTAGGCAGTGTGTAGCCAGCGAGTAGCCAGTGTGCACCCAGTAAGTAGCGAATAAGTAGCCAGTGTGTAACCAGTGTGTAACCACTGTGTAGCCAGCGAGTAGCCAGTATGTAGCCAGTGTAGCCAATGAGAAGCTAGCTTAGAACACAATCCCTGCGGTGAGTGGAGTGTGAGACTACACGAACCACGAGCCCAAGCTAGCGTCAGGCTGAGCCCGATCGCCTGCTTGGTGCAAAATTATACGGTGGAAGCGTTTTTTATATACAAAAAAATAGAAAACTCACGATTGTGGGTGCCGCCAGCCGCGAAACCGGTGAATTTTGCTAGTCGTGAACATTCACACACAAATGTCACTTTTCCCAGACTGGGCCGGCCGATACACTAATGCCAATAATGCTCATCCGCGCGGGACAAAAAAGCAATAGATTATCCCGCCCCTGCAAAAATGACACTCTGTTTTATGAGGCCTATCGACATTTCTTCTGTTCGTATGTATGTATGTATGTATGTATGAAGTTGGCACTATGATCAACAAGCAAGTATGTATGAAGAAAAAAG
>WBZZ01006100.1:15000-30000 GCA_019918135.1 Paulinella micropora
TGCTATGTTCGCAATCGATCAGGTCCACAATACTTCTAGAGAAAAAAAATACTTACTATAGACGCCGTTTACGCGCGCGGACTCCTTTACCTGGTGGAGGACCTCCAACCAAAGTTAAGTCTAAGGTAGACTGTTCGAGGACGTCCCAAATTTTGTGAGGGATTGCGCCGTGTGCCAAGTCAAAAGGAATGTCCAGCACCCCTCGTGGTAGTGCTTGTATGGTCCACGCGGTATGATCTTTATCTGTGGGAGATATGGTATCATCCCATGTCTAAAGTTTCTTGGCGCTTTATATACTGGAAGGTATTGTCTTACTTTAGGATCTTCCACTGGATCCAGACTCCTCCAGAAATGTAAGACTGGTTGTATTATTTGTGCCGCAGTCGAAATTCGATTCGATCGCGTATGGCGTTTGTGAGGTACTGCCATGACTCTCATGAGATATAAATCTGAGAGCGTGTCATCAGCTACGTGTTGAGCCGCAGGCCTCACCAAGTAAAAAGCGTCTTTGGCCCATGAAATATATCCAATCGCATCTCCTTCTTTCCAACTGGGGTGAACGAGAGTGTCATTGCCCGCGCGAGGGTCTTGATCTCCGTCATCGCTCCCCTCTTGGCGAACGTGCCGTCCTTATCGCCTTTCTCGGTCGGTCGTAGATAAGGTCATTTTGCGCTCTCCTTATTTGCGCTCTCCTTATTTGCGCCTCCGTGAACTTTGCTTCCGGCAAGTTCGACTCCACCCTTTTGCGGGTCTGAGTCCCCGCCGCACTTTTGCGGTCGGTGGCCCGCTTGTTCTCCAGCTCAGCCTCCTCCTTCTCCGCAATTGGTGCCCTGTAGGCATCCCGTTCCGAGATATCCTCCTGACGGATTGGTGGGACCTCTTTAAAGTCAGTCTCCATCCGTTTGAGTGCTTGATCAACGGACTCATCTTCAAGTAGGAAGGGATCATACTTAATCAGCCTTCGTACATTGACTATTTGAACTTTTCCTCTGCCCCTGATTTTATACTTCAAAGGCCCCATCTGTTCCATGATCTGGTATGGTCCTTTCCAGTGGATGAACAGCTTCGAGCTGACTCCCTGAGGAACCTGAGGATGATACAGTAGTACAATATCCCCGACCTGAAATCTGACTTGATCCAGGTGTGCCTGCCTGACACCTTCAGCATCAGTCTTCCTGCGCTCCGCCTCCCTATGCGCCTGTACTATTTGCTCCGCCTCCATCTTCGCCCGAAGTCTCACCCCAAACAGCTCATCCTGATCTGGCCATGAATCTTTTGGGTGCAGCAGTGAGGCTGGGATGTCGGGCTCACGCCCATATACCAATTGGTATGGCGAGACGGAACCTTTTGAACCACCTAACGCTGTAGAGGGTAGGCAATTCATAGCAAAGGCAAACGAGGATTCTGCCTCCACTCATGCCTTTTGGTTCTCCTTCTTCATACAATACATCTTCAGCGCGGCCTTGAGGGGTCTATGCACCCGCTCTATCTTGCCATTCGCTCTGGGGTTATAGGCGGTGGCATATTGCCATTTCATGCCGTAATATGCAGATAGCTTGTCGATGACTTCATTATTAAAGTCAGAGCCTTGATCTGAGCATATTTTTCTCGGCACCCCAATCTGTGAGATGATCCTGTCAATCAACGCCTTGGCTGTTGTTTCGCCCGTAACGTCTTTGACTGGGACCACCCATACATAGTTGGTGGCTCTGTCTATGGCCGTTAGAAGGTATCTGTAACCTTCCGTCGTGACCGGGAAAGGTCCTACATGATCAGTGTGTAAGAACTCGAACATTCCTAAGTGTAAAGGAAAAGTCCCGATCAGGCCAAAATTCGCCTTCAATGGTGTTTTGGATGTCTTGCATGGGATGCATGCATTGACCTGTTCATCAATATTCTCCTTCATCTTCTTCCACCAGAATCGTCTCGAAATGAACATATGCGTTCTTTGTCGGCCCGGGTGCGCCAGTAGTGGGCAGTTATGAGCAGCGACAAAAATGATGTGTCTGAGTTTCTCAGGAACCCAGAGAGTCCATTTGTCTGGTTGTGATGCATAGCGCCCGTGTTGGCCTTTGTACCACAAGAGACCGTCTCTCCACCCCATCTCCTTCTGTTGCTCCTTAATCTCCTTCGTCATTTTCAGCTCGTTCGGGTTCTTGTATAGCTGTATTAGCTCTTTGAACTCCAGATCGAGAGCCTGTTGCTGTCTCCATGCAGTGGGTGAGGCTATGTGGATAGTCCCATCCTCTAGCTGCACTCCTATCCTCTCAGGGTTTCGTCTAACTCCTCCTTGTTCTCCTGCGGGGGTTCCACATATGCTTCTTGCTTAATCTCTTATTGTTTTATCTCCGCCTTCATATTCTCATATGCTTCATAGGACCACTCAGCATCCTCGAGGACATGTGCTGTACAACATATCCCATGATCCGGACCTTGCGGGCTATGACGTAGACCCGATCGGTTATATCGGACCCCTCTCGCCATCTGCATCGACTCGATATGATGCACTTCGTATGTGCAGTCTGGGGATAGATCCTCCATTTCTGCTGATGATACGAGAGCTGCCACTTCTGAGTGAAACTCTAGCCTGGAGAGGCTGTCAGCGACAACATTTCGCTTGCCGGGTAGATGGACCATTGTAAAATTGAAACATGACAAGAATGCCTGCCATCTCGCTAGACGGCCAGTCTGTTCATGATTCATCAGCCATAGTAAATTCTGGTGATCAGTCCTTACTATAAACTGAGGTCCACCCCATAAATACTCTCTCAACCGTTTGAGGGCCCAGACCACCGCCAGTGCCTCTCTCTGTCTCGTACAATAGTTTCGCTCCGCCGAGCACAACTTTCTACTTATAAACATGATCGGGCGCAACTTTTTCTCCTCATCTTCCTGTTGTAAGACTGCGCCGATCGCGAACTTTGATGCGTCTGTGTCGACTACGAATTGCTTCGAAAAGTCGGGCATCATCAGCACGAGTCCGCCATCCTTCGGATCTTTGTAGATGAGATCTTTGAGCGTGTTGTACGCTTCTAAGGCTTCATCATTCCACTTCTCAAAATCACCGAAGTCGATCATTCTCTCCAACTTAGCCCGAGTTGCACCCCAATTGGGTATGAACTGGCTGTAATATTGCGCCATCGCAAGAAATGAGTGCAGCTCTGTGCGATTCTTCGGCCTCTGCCGGCTCATGATCTCCTCCCTCTTCTCTTTGGATATCGAGACTCTATTGTAAGAGATTTCGTACCCCAAATATGTCACGCTTGTCTTTGCGAGTTGACATTTCTTCAAATTACATTTCAGGCCAAATAGTTTGATACGCCTGAAAATGTCTGTTAGATGGTCGATGTGCTCTTCCATCGTATTGGAGTACACGATAATGTCATCGATGTAACAAAATGCGTACTCTCCCGCCTTCTGTCCTCTTCTCCTCATGAAACCTCCCTCTGTCTGGTCATCATATTTGCTACTCAGCATGCTTTGCATCGCTTTCTGAAAGAGTCCCGGGGCCTGTTTGAGTCCCATCGGAAGTACTTTCCACTGATATATCTCCATTCCTACTACAAATGCAGTCAGCCATCTGGACTTTTCATCCAGTGGAATTTGCCAGAAGCCATTCTTCAGATCAATGACTGAGTATAGCTTGGCGTTCCGCAATACTCGCCTTCCTTCTTCAAGAGTAGGTAATGGATTTCGTTCCTCCTCTAAAATTTTATTGACGCGGGCATAGTTAACCGTTAAGCGCCATTCTCCTCCCGGTTTAGGCACCAGTCTCGGTTGGGAAACTATTGGAGATGTCGATCTCTCAATGAAATCCTCATCGAGTAACTGCCGTGCTTGTTCTTCTGCGATCTTTGCTTCATGTATACTCAGATTTGCTCGTCGTGGCGCGGAAGGCTCAGCACCTGGTATTTTACAAATAACCGCAGTGAAGTCTTCCGGCTTGACACCTCCCGCTTGAGGGGGGTCAAAAATCATTTTGTTCGCCTTCAATCTCTCTTTCAAAACCTCTTTCTCCTTCTCCGTACCTGCTCCTCCTGCCAATTTCTCGTCTATCGCCGCCTTAAACTCCTCCTCTGACATTCTCTTTTGATGCTTGAGGGGTGCTCTGTCCTCCTCCAAGCCCAACTCTTCTTCTGATATATCGTCCATTCCCGTTTTTTCATATGTGGCAGTGTCTGGTTCGTCGTCCTCCGCCAGACCTACCAACATATCTATTAATCTCGCATATTGCAACGGAGCTTTTCGGGTGTAGAAACCATCGAAGCACGTGAATGCTTGAGGAATCAATTTCAACTTGTCCTGGTCTCTGAGCTTCCGCTTGTATGCACTGCTCTGCTCACGAGTCCCGAGACGACAAGCCACCACTAAGTGTTGCTTCCGTGAGGGCACCGGTATCGGATGATCAATAAGCCGGTCCCGTATCTCCTGCGCCCATATCGCCTTCTCATTGTACGGGAGTATGACCGTATATGGTTTATTATTTTCAAAAAGAGTGCGCAGGCACTTTTTCACTTCTGTCAGTGAGCGCGGCCACGTAGGCTCGTCACCCCAGAATTCGGTAATAAAGCTTTTAATATCTTCTGCCGGGATATCAGGGAGTCGTCCCCTTCTCCTCGGTATAAACTCCTGTCTGTCCTTCTCTTCCACCTTTACGTGAAAGCAATACCCGTTGGTAATATATACATCGGCCCCTGCTCCTTCTTCAAATCTCGCCAACGATGGGCACCTTTTTCCCATGCATATAATCTCCTCTTTCCTCTTTTCAATGAGATCGTCTATCGACTTTTTATCCCATTGTGTAGAGACTGTAGCTGTATAGACCTCCGCCTCTCTCTTGTCTGATAGGTTTGAACCATCTTTAGACACCGCGTCCGTTGGCATATATGCCTCATATGCGTGTGTAATGGCCACCTGTTTCCCTTCCGATGCTACCCCTAGGTGTAGGGCCTCGTATGAGTCAATAGCATGGAGGGAGTCGACAGTATATTCTTCTCCTGGCTCTACGCCGTATATGACTCTTTTGGCGGCGCAATCAATCACTACGTTCATTATCGCCAGTTGGTCGTACGACAAAAGAACAGATCCGTGGTATTCGGGGACAACGTAAAAGTCCACTCGATATACTCGTCCGGATTTCAATTTAAAATTTAAAGTGATGATGCCCGTTATATCCGTCCGACTACTAACTCCTTTCAAGGTGCCAGATGATTTTTTCATATTAGTTTCTAACCACTCATGGTGTTTCGTAGTAAATTTCTGGCCGACAATATTAATATTCGCCATAGTATCATTACCAACGTTTATAAAGGTATTTAATGTTTCACAAAAAAGGTTCGTATAGCATAAAGCGTCTGGCCGGTGACTTTTTAAGGCCAATACAAGGAGCTTGTGTTCTAAAATCTGTATCCTTTTCTCGAGGTTCGCCTCCTCCTCCCTTCCGCCGTTTTTGTAATGTCTTTTTGGGTATTGTTCACAGGCGAAGGATGATTGTCCTTGCTTTCTCTGTTTGAGACCGTGAGGAGAGGTTGATGTCCTCCATCCTCCTTGTCTATTGTCTGTCTCGGCAAGTTGATAAGATTAACTGCCGGTTCTATTCTTACTTTCTTCGGCTGTGGCTGCGACAGGCCCGCCTGCTTTCTCTTTGCCAGCGCTTTACTCGCCTGCCTATTAGCAGCATGCACTGTTTGTTGTCGTGATGGGTGTACTGGTATTGTACTACCTTTGAGTTGGTCTGTGGCCTGCTGTGGGCTCTTAGACTCACTGGTACCCTTGGTTGGGACCTGCACAACGGTGTATCGTGCAATGCATGTTGTTCTGTTTTCTCCCTCCTTCTCTAGTCATTGGACTACCTCAAATCTGTTACCTGAGTCGGCATCAGTGTCGGTAGTGGTTGCGCCTGATGTCGCATAGGCCTGTGGTGCTGAGGAACTCGAGCTTGAGCTCGAGCCTTCTGCCCAGCCCCCATCTCTGTGGTACGGGCGCTCTGCGCTGCCGTATCCACCTCGGCCAACCCATCTTCCTCCTCCTCTACCTTGAAATACACCTCTTCCTCCTCCTCTTCTCACAAATCCTCTCTCCCCCCCGCGAGTGTATGTGCCTCGTGCGAAAGGGGCTCCTCCTCCTCGATTGATTCCTCTCCCTCCTCCTCTTCCTCATGTTCCACCTCTTCCTCTACTTGCGGCTTCTATGGCTGCCGTCTTCTGATCATCTCTAGCGAAAAGAGAATTGATCGCGTCAGCTAGTTCGTGGTCATGGTCCGCGACATCCTGTAATTTCCACCCCTGATCCTTGCGCAGTCGGCGCAGAACGGCGACGGTGTTGGTTTCGTCCGACCGTACGTTCTTGAGGAGTGTGTTTCGGATGCGGGTGTCCTCGACATCGTGGCTGTACGGGCATTTCTTATTTGTGTGTTTGAAGCATTGTGCCCGTGCCCACCAACGAATACAAGTATGTTAGCTTCACGACTGTTCTCTCTTGGTCGCTTTCCTAGAGATCGTTGCGTATGTGCGGCTTGCGGTTGAACAGAAGCCGATGCAGAACCGATCAAGGATGCTGTCTGGCTGTCGAGCCTCTGACAAGCGGTCATTACTTCGGTCCACAACATTTTTGGGCTCACGGCCTTAGTCGTGGCCTCAAAGACGCTCATCTCCAAAAATTTCAAGTGCTTTACCTTGTCGAAGTTTTGCAGTCTTGCATGAGCATTGTGAGCTTATTTTTGTTGTAGACGTGCAAAGCACTGAGGAAATATAGGAGTATGGCTTTGTGGTTATAAAAGAGAGTGTACTGGGTGCCCACATTTGTTAAGACAGATGCAAGCTGAGTGACAGACTGCAACTGCTCCGATACGAAGTCGAAAATTTCAAACCCAATCAATGTGCCAGTGCACAAGTGTTGGTATCCACTTGCCTTAAAGTATCGAATGAGGGCAGCAATGGCCAGAGTACAACTCATCTCTGCATGTCCACCTTTCCTTGCTAGCTCCTCCTCTCCTCTGTACTTCTCGTAAGTTATACGATCAAAACCAGCTCCAAGGAGGGATCGATCACAGAGATGTTCTAGGACTTCATACTCCTGCTCCACCTCACACTGGTTTTGCTGGAAGCATCTGTCCATCTCATTGAGCTTATATTAGTCATGAGCGTCTTCTCTGTGTCAGCCTCATTGGCAGTGATAGCATAGAGCTTAAGGCCCTCCCCCAATTTTGATTTTAGCTAGGGCTGCCTGCAGCGCCTGCTTTTTCTTCTGGGAGTCAGTCAAGTTAATTACTGTCCCTCCCCCTTGGGGTCCTCCCCCTTGGGGTCCTCCTCCTGAGGGTCCTCCTCCTGCTTTCTTGGGAGCTGGGTTAGATGTGGTAGGTGGAGCCGTTGGCTGTGGAGCCACCCGTGCTACTGTCATTGCCACAGCTATCTTCTCCTTCTGCTCCTTCTCCTCTTTCTGTCTCGTCTCTTCTTCTTTCACCTGTCGTGCTAGATGAGTCACGAACTGTGCAAGCCCTGTGGCACTAGAGAGGAAGTGTGCCTTTTCTCTCATGGAAGACTTATCAGCTCTGTTATTATTTGGGATTGTTGTGAGAGGGCCTTTAATGAGAGTGTGATTCTTCGTGTGGGCCCATTGTTTCCATGTTGGTTTTTGCTCCTTCCCCTCAAAGAGGCCCTTATGGAGTTGTGTGAGGCGTTCAAGCACCTGACAAGACTGGTCAACCTCCTCGTAAACAGGATGTTGCCTTGTGTTGTCTTTCAGTGCTTTGTACATTTCGTTGTAAGCCCGTGTGAAGGCAGTTACAAAAGCCTCAAGGGCAAACTCAATGCCACTTTGGTTTCTACCTTCGAACTTTCTTTCTAGATTCTTGATATCAGTGGGGACACCACAGACAGACAGCCATGCTGCAGTTGTGCGTTTATTTTTCCACTGTATGTTTGTGCGTTCATAAAATTCCGCAACGAGCACAGCAGCGTAGAGTATTGCAGATATGTCGTATATGTCGCACAGTGTAAGAGTGTCGCCATACTTGATATCCTGCAATGGCACTCTTTCGTGCTCAAACCTCACTTTGTTGAAGAGAGGCTTCGCAAGGCCGGGAATTTCGATCAGGAGGTTGCTTTGACCTTGTCCTGGTCTATTCCTTTTCTCGTAAGGAATGTAGATGTGTGTTTTATAATAGGTTGGGCAGTTAAGGAAGAAGGACTCTTCATCATCATATGTAGCCAACTGTTCCCATGTATTTGGGATATTCTGGCCAACATCCTCCATCTCTCTCTCTGCCTCTGTCAATGGAGATCCTCCAGTCTGACCTGCACTCGCTTCTTGTGCATTACCCCCCCCCCCCCCCCTGTCGACTCTACATCGGCTGTATACGTATACTCCTCTCTCTCCTCTCCATCTCTATCCCCCCTCTCTTCTGAATACTGAGTCTCCTGCTCCTCTCCTCCCTCACTAGGACCATAATCAGTTGGTGTCACACCAGCCTGCTCATTCTCGTCTTCCATCTTATGTTATGAGAGTCACGTCTGCTTTTTTTTTTCTTTTCTTTCTCTGTTATTCTTATCACTCTATGCAACCTTCTTCTCCTTCTTCCTTTTCTCTGTTGAAATAGTTATGGGGCGTCAGGCCCTACACAGAGATAACGATAGTTTGGTCAAACAGCTGTTTTGTAGAAGTCAGTCTGTCGTCGGACAGTGCTTCGATATTTGTCTTGCTCTTGTGTGAGAGATGCCAGTGTAATCTCCTCTGGTTTCTGCAGAGAAAATGCAAGGAAAATGGTTCAGAACAGAGAGTGGGAGTGCTTTGCTCGTTTTCCCTCTGTCTGTGTGTTTGTCTGATGTTTGTTTCGCACTTGTCCTACTTGGCTTTATGCAAGCAGCAAGAGGGAGTGGAGTAGGTGTGGTCTGGTGTCTTGTAAAAGAGCACACAGAAGCCAAATGTGCACAAGGGCTAAAGGTTATGCCAGCTTGTGACAAATTGATCGCTTGTTTGTAAGTTTTTTTGTTTTGAGGATGAGTAGGAGTGTTTGTTTTCGTCTGATGTCTGTGCGACAGATCACTGGCAGCGAAAAATAAATTTGTGCTTATCTGATGTCTGTACGACAGATCAGAAAAGAAATCAGCCTTTAGCTATGGACTCCAAATGTACTATCCCCAACGATAACTCAATGGAAGAGTAAGTCGGTAATATAACCAAACACAGTCCTCAAAAAAGAGAATGATGTCTCGTTATATTCAAGTAGCTCAGTGACGCAAAGACAAAAAGCCGCCAAAAGATCAGGATCAAATTGGCATTTCAGACGTGTCCGGCCAGACGAAATCTATAAATAAGTTTTTTACCGGATAATTCGGGGGGTGATGTCCACACAAATGCGGCCTATTTTTCTGACAGGACCCGCACCCGCGACCAAGAATTTATGGCTGTGATGGATGTTCTTTCCCTTGGCGTGGGGCTTGTTTTGAAGAGCGACAAGAACAACGACATCGTTTGATCAGTACACTGTCGCGCCAATAATCAACCAACCAATCACTCGTTAATCGATCGAGTCAAACCGTCATGATTAAAACAAACAACAAACGAACAAGCATACACGCATTCTTCTTCTTCGCGATTGCGTGAAGAAGACCGGAAGGAAAACATAGACTCAATTAGCGATGGCGAAATTTGAATGAACGGAGAAAAAAAGAGACAGAGCTTTAATAGCTTGGAAGGTTTCCACATCGTATTGGAAACTAGGTAATGATGTCTGCAGCATTTCTTGGGATTCTTACACATTGAAGTTGATTCAGAAAGATGAAGCGGTTCCAATATGTTCGCCTTCTCACATGCTTCGTTTTCAGCTTAACGCAAAGCATTCTTCAATTATTAAAAGTCACGGCGTGTAGTGGGAAAAAAGTTGGGAAATCTTTGCAACGGCCTTGAGTGTTATTAATATTAATATCAGACGGTGTTGCTAGACTCGGTTCCTCATGAGCGCCGCCGAATTCCTCCGCCTGCTCGTCCGGCTCTTCCTCCTCTTCCTATAGAGCCCATCCGATAGAAATAGAAATAGAGATAGAGATAGAGACTCCCGATAGAGATAGAGATAGAGATAGAGATAGAGACAGAGTGATATAATAGAGACAGAGTGATAGAGATAGAGTGATAGAGATAGAGTGATAGAGATAGAGTGATAGAGATAGAGTGATAGAGAGTGATAGAGATAGAGTGATAGAGATAAAGTGATAGAGATAGGGTGATATCAATAGAGATAGAGATAGAGATAGAGATAGAGATAGAGATATCATGAGTAGAGATAGAGATAGAGATGACTGAGAGATAGAGATAGAGATAGAGGTAGAGATAGAGATAGAAATAGAGATAGAGAGAGATATATAGCGATAGAGATAGAGAAACCTGAGTTGCCTGCTCGCCTCCCATGTGTGGAGGCTTGAGAGAGAGAGAGAGAGAGAGAGAGAGAGAGAGAGAGAGAGAGTGTGTGTGTGTGTGTGTGTGTGAGAGAGAGAGAGAGAGAGAGAGAGAGATAGAGATAGAGATAGAGATAGAGATAGAGAGAAACCTGAGTTGCCTGCTCGCCTCCCATGCTCAGAGTCATACGTTCTTTCCGAATTTAGACTCACTGTCACTAATCTAATCATCTCTGAAAATCATGAATATATATATATATATATATATATATATATATATATATATATATATATATATATATTGGAAAATTTCGTAACTTGTGACAAAATCAAAAAAAATCAACCAAAATCGAAAAAGTAGCACAAAATTTGAACTTGATGGCAACTCAGCGATTCACCCAGAACTTTCAAGTTTTTGCCCAATAGAATCATGGTCGCCAGACAGGGCCTTTAATGTAAACAAGGGCGATTAAAACAAAAAACAATGAATTGAGTCACTATACCTGCGTCTGACTACAGTAATCACAACGCTTACTAAGTCACCCGGTAGACTGGGTTAGAACCACAAGTGAAAACAAAAACAATGAATTGAGTCACTATACCTGCGTCTGACTACAGTAATCACAACGCTTACTAAGTCACCCGGTAGACTGGGTTAGAACCACAAGTGCCAAGCCACGCATCAGAAACTACAAAACGTCACATAGATGGCCTTGGCAATTCCTTCTCGTCCACATCGCCAAGCTCGACTAGCTTGACCTCATCCTTAACACCAGCGGTGTTGGGCGTTGGGGTGCAGGCATCGTCTGTCTGCTTCCGAGATAATGGCCAGCGCTTCGACAATGGCCAGCGCTTCGAAAGCGGTTCGCCCTCGAACCCGAGAGGTACGTCGCCCAGTGACTTTGACTCGCACCAGAGCGTGTACACAAACTTGTAGAGATTGCCGGCTGTCATGTAAGAGGCGACGACAAATGAGAAAATCGCCATCCCCGACCAAGTGTTAGTCAGCTACCAGTCAAACAAGCCGGCATGAAATCAAGTGGCTAGTATGTAGAATGTGTTGGTACTCTGACGTCACAAATGCACATGCAAATGCAAATGCAAATGCAACAAACAAACAAACAAACAAACAACAACAACAACAAACAAACAAACAAACAAAAAAAAAAAAAAAAAAAAAAAAAAAAAAAAGCGGAAAGAGGGTGAATACGATTATGAATCACCTGGTTGTTGGTCAGCTGGATAATCAGCTGTGGGAGGTCCTCGAACACTATCTCCGCCAAGATCAGCCCGTTCAGGACACCCGGCAAAAACGGCGACGTGAAGCTCAGGGTGGTGGGGCTGTGGCTTTGTGCAGGGGTCGGTGCAGCGGTGGTGGCTGCAGCGACGGGTTTGGCGGGCCGGGCCCTGTGCTCCGAGCACACCGTGCCACCACGCATCGATGGACTTGATGCCGCGGAACTTGGTGATCGTGAAAAAGTAGAGCGTCCATAGCATTGGGGAAAGAACTGTCATCGCTGAACGCGCGGCTCGATCAACCGCCGCAATGACTAAGTCTGGCTCGACGACCGTCGAGACATCGGACCAACTCGACACTCTCCGCTTAGCTCGGATTGCTGTCACGGCGTATGTCAAGGAATATGCCTCCTTCACGCGCAAGGCTGCCAACGAACAGAAGAACAAGCAACGGCGACGCAAACTACCCGCTTGGAAGGTAGGTGACCGTGTCACCGTCTATCGCCCGAAAAAATCAACCAAAGGTATTCCCGCCTCCTCTGTCCTTCAACACGACGGCCCGTACATCATATTGGACAAGCCGTCCAATAACACCTTTCGCCTCCGGCACGAGCACACCAACAAAGTCCTCCGCAAAATTGACATTGCACACATCAGCCCCTACACGGCCCCAACCGATCTGGCTCAGGCCATCGACCCGGTCCAGGATCAGGCACACAATGACGACCAGAAGGACTACGTTGTTGGTGAGGTGATAGCCTTCATCGACGATGGCTTGCTCAAGTTAGGGATGATCATGGATGAAGATCCCACGGACGATCGCGACGACTTCCGCGTTCACCAGCTCTGGCATTACTTCACTATCTAATATGCAGTACCGCCCCGTCTACGTGGAGCTGATTACGCACCCGGACGGCTCAGTCACAGAGGGCCCGACGCATCTCCAATGGACCAAGCCTCTCAACTCCTGGAAAAAGATGACTCTCGACAGTGAGAATGATCAGGTCGTTCACCGCGATATTCAGTTCAAGCCCGCCACCAACTCCAGGAACAAGGGTTCGATCATTCCCGAACAACTCAAACGTTTACGCAAACCTTACAAGGGTAAGAAGTACGATTTTCATGTTTTCAAACTAAGATCGAAGTAGACTCTCAAGTGGTTTTTACTAATAGACTCCCTTCGGACTCTATCTCCTTTCCCACTTCATATACCACCCAACAATTTAGTATTTTCTACAGGCTTGTACGATAGTCATATTCACATATTTTGAACTGGCATTAGCTAAGGCAGGTCACACAATGCTATTTACCGCTTTGAACACGTAGTGATAGTGTTCGCCCTACGCTCCTTTCATGATGTATGATTGGGTACACTATATCCGTCCTGCCTCTGCATGTTGATACTATCTTGATCAATGCGTTGACACATATACGCACGCACATATGCGCGCATTGATCTACATCTGCAATCTCTTTGATTCATTTTCTTTTTATACTCATTTACACATCATTTGGTCAATCATCTGTTACGATTCGTTTCGATCGCAACTCCAACCTACCGTTATGGTCTGGGGGGGGGGGGGGGGGAGTTATCGGAATGACTACCGTACCGGACCGAAACATTAATATCGTGTTAAACTTTCTTCAAGTTTTTACTTCAAGTTTACACTTCTATTTTTAGTTCCGTTACTTCATTTTTCCGTTTATTTATCAACTGTCATAACTTGTAGTTGTTACGTTTTCAACTGCCGTTAACAGATCAATTTATTTCCTTTCAACAGCTAGCTTTCTGGAAAAAGCTTGACTACTGTATTTTTCCCCATATCTGAAACTTTTATTCCTTTGCCCGCCTTTTCCGGTCTCCAGTCATACTTTATTTCCTTGGACCGTGTTTTCCGGTTTCCAGTCAACACCCCAAGTAAAATGGTAAAACAAGTCAGATAGGTTAGTTAAAGTGGTAATACTTAACATATTTTCCTTTATTTTTCACAGACCAACTTGAACAACTCCAACTGCTACACAACACGTGTAGCACTTGAATTCTATTCGTTAGTTCTCAGAATTTGCATTGTTTCGCAAGAGACAAGTAGTCTGTCAAGCAAGTGTACTAAATAAACTGGAATTGACCATCCCAGCGTCTTTTGGTACCTTCCCTGTTTTCGGAAGTATTTTGAGATCAAATGACAGCCGTGTGTGTATTCACTTGAATGCCGGTTGGTAATTTCCTCACAGGAGAGTAGTCAAGACTTACAAACCGTTTGACAGTGATATCATACTGTAAAAAGTTTGATCTATATCATTGAAAAAGTTTAATTTATAACTTGAAAAGTTTAACCTATATATTAATAAAAAAGTTTGACTCAAGTTACAACATATTAAAAAGTTTGGCCGACCTACTATGATTAATATATATCATCAGTATTACTGAGTCAAAAGTTGAAGTTTGACCTGTCAAACTTTTTGAATGACATTCAAGTAATAACTTGATATAGGAGTCACACTAAACTTTTTTTTTTCACAGTTTTTTTTTTAATTTTATTTTTCAACTTTTTTTTTTAAAGCGGCTAAACTTGATGATTGTCGGCAGTATTAATAATATATTATTAATAGGTTCAAAGCCCCCGATGATCATAAGTTATTTTTGTTGTCTAAAATGAATGATATCGACAGCCTCTACTATACCAGTCATCTTCAACTGTCAATCATACGAAACAAACGGACCGGGCCGAGCCGGGCTCAGTGCGGGAGAATGAGGCGCCTCATTACCTGATCAACAGGGAGCCGGTAATGCCACGGTCCCAGTGGGAAAAGGCTGATATACCCCGTAGTAACCGAAAGGTGTACCGTGAGTTAATCCCATCGAAGACTGCGATAGGCGCCGGTGGCAAACTTGAAGCAGTACACGCCGCTGATGGCGGTGGAATCTCCGGGCAGCAGGCACTGTCAGTTGAAATTCGACAATGACCTAAAGCTGGTCGGGTGGTTACCCGAAGACGGACTAATATTAATAACGCCTGTCATAGCGCGGGTGGGATCCATTCAGTTTGCCACTCGAAGCATTCCTCGGGCAGGGGTGCAGCGCGCAGAGAAGACACCTGACTAGGGCGGACAGCAAGGACAAGCCCGCGTCGGCGAAGTAATAATAAATTAATTCAAATGATGCAAATCATTTACGGTGAACCGGCCGGGTACTGGTATTTATCACACGCCGAACTTCACCGTTACGGCGGCGTAGTGCCCGATCACATTTTTAATTTCTATTTGATATTGATGAATATTAATATCGATCTCTCTCTCTCTCGCTCTCTCTCTCTCTCTCTCGCTCTCTCTCTCTCTCTCTCTCTCTCTCTCTCTCTGTCTTTCTTTCTCTCTC
>WBZZ01006100.1:45000-55000 GCA_019918135.1 Paulinella micropora
AATACAGAATGGGAACCCCTCCCCCGGCAACCCCTTAATGTTACTACGGGTTATGGAGCCTTGGTGGTGCTTCTTCTGCGTGGGCTCGGAGCTGGAGCTATGCTTCAAGCTGTGCAAACCGCAATAGGGGGAGGTAAAGTCTTGACAGGGAATCGGCGTGGGGGTGTTCTTCGGCTACCGTGATGATGGCGGCAAAAATCCAGCAGTACTAAGCTGGGGAACATTTTCGCTTTGAGACACTGTGATCAGACTCTTAATTGCTCGGTTCGCGCATTCGTCAGACTCTTTAGTTGCTTGGGGTTGAGAATCCAGTGGCGTCGACCAAAGAATTTTGAAATGTTGTTTGGCATCTCACCGAAGCAGGTGACATGCAAAGTGGTGGTGAGAGAGTGACAGGAGGGACCCAGCCAAAAGTGAGCGCAGTCGCCAAAAGGTGGGCTCAGTCCTCAGAAGTCCTGCACAACAAAGAACCGGTAGGTTACTCATCACAAATGTAGGCGACAAGGAAGAAACTTTGAGTGGTCCTTCAACCGTCGTTATGTGTGGCATCATACGGTTGGCTACACTAGCAAGAGGTGTGGCAGCCCCTCATCAAGGGCGACACCTGAGAACATGTAAAATGTTTAAGGACAATAGGGGAGTGCATGCAAGCACAAATGACTTGTTCGTTTGCTATGTTGGGCAAAAAGTTGCTGAAAAATTTACCGGTGGTTCCGGACATTTTTTTCCAAAAGTTGGCTGAGCAGCAGGTGGTGCTGTCTGCTGGTTTCGGCTCTTTCGTGGACAGTAGTTGATGCTGAGGACAGGTAAGCTGTGGGACAGTTTAGGGACCTTATGGGCCTTGATTTCTACGGTTTTGGGGCAGTGGTTTGGACATTTAAAGGACTTAGTTGGTCATGGTTGGACTTTGGGAAGTGAAGGAGGAAAATGTTGTTGTTCATGGCCCTTGGGGTTGAGTTTTAGACGGTGACGTTCAGTATTATTATTTGCAAAGGTGTTGGCCAGGTGGTATGTATGTTTTAGTGAGCAGCCTTCGTTTTTGGGCGACGGTTGGACGTTGAGTTTTCCTTGTTGCAGTCGGACAGTATTAATAGCATGGGACGTTAAGCTATGAAGACTGGTTATTAAGCAGGGGGAGTGTGGAAAATTTGTTCCTTTTCTTTTGTTTGTGCTTCGACATGGCTCTTGTGTAGTCTGGGAAGCAGGAGGGCGGCTAGTCGTCGTTTGTTGTAGCAGTGGGGACCGTAGGGGGAGACCGTCATAAGACATGGAAATTGTTTTTGTTTTTGTTCCTTTTGGGACGGGACAGTTGTTGCTCTTTCCTCTCTTCTCTCCTCTCTCTCTGACTTGCTAGCGTAGGGCAAGGACCCTTGGACCCTTTTTGTATTGCTCAGTTCATTTTTCTTCTTTTACATTATGGGATAAGAAGTTAGGGGGAGATATATGTTTGTGTGAGATCCATACTTATTAATATATGTCTGGTTTGGTTTCAACTTGGCTAACTGCGATTGTCGATGGCATTTGTGTCGTAGTTGTTGATGTGAACATGGTGTGTGTTATTTCTATGTTTGGTGGAGGAGACATACTCAATATGTGAAGAAGTTTGTTTGTTGTGCTTATGTGTTGCTATATCGCCGAACTCCACTGGAGACGTAGGATAGCTCACTTGCTCATTTCGTTATATTTTCTACTAGTTTGTCCGTTGTGCTTGTCAGCATCTCGTCCATTTACTTGGTTGTGTTCGCCGGTGACACTGTTGAACATACATTAATGTATTTGACGTTGACATATACATATATGTATCTTCATATTGCGTGTTGGTCATTTTCCGTGCGAATGGTATGGATTGCTCATGTATGCGATATTAACAGTGATGTTGATGTGCTTATTGCTTAACGTTGTGTTTAAGGTGTTGCTGTTTGAGCCTCTTGTGACCATATTTTATTAATTAACTTGTTTGTTGTTTGGCTTTATGACATTTACTATCTTGGCTCATATCGGCCGCTATTCCTAAATAGGGGGAGCAATGGACAATTTTATTAATATAGTATTTAGTCATATCGGCCTATACATGTTCTACATAGTTATTAATAGTTCTGGTACTGGTGGCAGTCAGTTCCTTCATAGGACTGATCATTGCTTTACCTTTTATACTCAGTTGTATTTTCCTTTATTTAAGTTCAGTAGGCGGGTAGTTAGTTTAATTTGATTTAGCCAGTGTCTGGTTCAGTTTCCTTCTGTCTTAATAAAGACTAAGTGTCTGAAGTACAGAATGGGAACCCCTCCCCCGGCATTTTCTTGATGTATTAATAACAACATATTGTATATACTCAAGTACCCGGGCCTTTCAACTGAGGACGGTTGATGAAATTCTGGAACCATGACGGTATATATAATATTATACTGATCAATCGGTGGCATACTCATCATGGGGCCCGGTGACGGAATCAATTAGCCTGTTTGAAAAGTGAAGTGATAGTAGCTATTGTATATATTCGTTGGGAAAAATGAGTCCTGAGGTCCGGGTAGGGAAACTAGCCTGTTAACCGGAGGCTCCGGGATCCCAGTTGTCTACCACCATTTTATTGAGACTTCACTGAGATTCAAAAGAACCAAAAAGGAAACCAACCTCACCAAATTGGTAATATATGAACATAAAGGCAATTCGCCACCAGTACCAGAAAATATAGTAATACAGGAATAATTACTAAGTGTTAAGTACATAGGAGAGTGAAGCTACCGTGACTAGACGGTTATGCTGTAGTGGACTAGGATCTACTTGAATTAACTTGTCCAATGCTCCCCCTTAATTAGGGCCTAGGACATCTCAGCAAAGACGCAGCCCGACGCATGAGGAGAATAAAGAGCAAAACTATCCCCATCACAAGTGCAACACTACCCAACACACAAGTCTCACCCTGTACTCAGATGAACAAAATTACTACTTAATAACAGCGAAAGTTTGTTAGGTCTGACCAGATGAAACATTCAAGCCATGTCAGAAATCCCATACCCTCCTGAATCGCCCCCGGCGACAGGCTGTCCGGATACATCAACAAAGTATATCAGACAATCAAAGTCAAATATGATCCAAATACAGAAATACATCAACGTACCAATTGAATGCACAACAACCATTGCAAAACCTAACTTCGCTTCAAACGACAAACACAAAATGTACGACAAAGCATTAACAATTACCAGATGTAAATGCACGCAGTTACTATCAACTTGCTTAACCTTAAGCCAAGCACCAAGCAACAGATAAAGTCGAAAGTTAATTACGTACTACAACAACTTATGATAGTGTGGATACTCTGAGCATCACCGCATGAAACCCAACAGGTAAAAGAAAATCAATGACGCCATACATATGTATGCAAATCACCAATCATATGAAATAAAGGCTGAACACACGCTCACACACATAAAACGCTACCAATCAACGGTAAATTAGGACACGAGCAAAAGACACTGCCCTGAGGTCCGACTAAAGCAGTCAAAATAAAAGTAATCAAGGGAAATCGCCGTCCACATTGAATTTGACGCGTCCCGCCCCGGAGGGCGACCCACCGTCCCGCTTTACAGGGAACTCCCCCTGCCCCGCCGCCCAGCTCCATGATTCAACGCTCATCATCACTTCCAAAACTTAGCATCCAAAAAGCTCGCCACCGCGCGGACATCTGCCCAGTGTGGCGCCTTTCCGCGTAGCGACATTAGATCAACAGCGAAGCTCCACCGTCCTCCCGCGCCTACCCGGCGCGACACATTGCTAGGTCATAACGACCAACGTTAACTCCTGGCCTACATCGGCCACCACTGTCTACAAACATACGCCTAATGCCTCGGCCCGCGGCCAACTGCTCCAGAACATCCGGCCGACCAGCAACATCACGTGCACCAAACGCCATGTGCTCATCATACTGCCCTTACCCTCCGCTGACAATCGAATAGGAAATCTAAGCAACCCCCCCCCTGATGGAGGGAGAAGAAAGACGTCCGTCGCGCTCCGACCATCACAAAGCAGAAAAGGTTCCACCACCCCGGACGAAGGGCCTGCCCCCGGGGCCCCACCGAAACGACGGCAACAAACTGCACACCTCCAACTGCACCATGGCAGAGACACTCAACAACCGTAAGCAAATTAAGTCCAGAGCAGGGTCCACACCGTGCACCAAGTCAAATAACTTAAAGGACCAACCACCAAAGATCGGGTCTAACTAGCGGCAATGCCGTAACCCGTTCCACCCGCGACTCCACGCTGCCGCACAAGCCTTCCATCCGGGCACACTGATCCAGAACATCCGGCCTACCGGCCAAACCGTAAAAGCGAAACGCTACCCGAAATCCATGGATGCCCTCCCCCTTTGCTGACAATCCGGCGGTATGCCGCCGACTCCATACAAACAACGCAGGGACCAAAATAGCCACTACGCAAAGTGAGGGAGAGTAATGACTGCAACCGGTTCCACATTGCCGGAAGAATAGGCCGCGCCAAAACCAAACCGAAGGCACAACCACGCCAACCAAACCGAAGGCACAAGCACGCCAAAGCAGCAAAAACGTCCTATTGCCAAATGTCCGTGGCCTTCATCCCCCCTTCCTGAATGAGGGGGAAAACAACCGCCGCCGAAAGCGACTCCAACCATTTCACTGCACCAACAGACGTCGCAAACAAGAACGTCCACCATGCCCCACAACCGGGGCCACCACCGCCTGTTGAAAACGACCCAGATGGAAACCACCGCAGACGAACCAAAACAAAGTAGCGGTGTCTGGCGCCATCCAGGCTCCCCCACGCTCGCTGCGGACTCCGGAGCTCCCACGGTTCTGAGGCTCACACCACAACATGCACATCAGGTGCAACATGTGTCTCGCCTAGAACTGCAAACTGAAGAGCGAACTCCATCATCCGACAACAAAGACAAAGAACGAGTAGGGGGGAGGCGGCCTGATTTGGGGTCTGTCACGAAGACAGACCCACCGTTGAACCTTGCCATCGTCGCCGCTGCTCCGCGCCGAAGCCACGCAGCCGACAACTCCACCGAAATAACCACTGAAGCGAAAGATAACAGAAGCATTGCAATCCGCCCACCGAAGAGCTCAAAGTCCACGCGCCAACCAAATGTAAATTGTCTGCCAAGCCAGTATGGCAAATATGTCCGAAACCAACAAGCGCGCCACAAGAATAGCCCCGACCAGGAGCTGAAAGTCACTATGTGCACAAATGATTGCGCAAGACCAGTCCAAACCACGCCGACGAGCGTGCACACTAACCAAAGGTCCACTCTCGGCCCTAGTCCAACCATCCGGGCCGAAACCAAAGCAATCACTGAAATAAACCAAACATTCCTGGCATAGGCGAACTACCCCGCCGAACGCAGTTGCCACCTGAGCACCATTCCGAAACAAAACGGGCGCTACTGAAGTCCATCCGGAGACTTGCAAAAACCCACCAGCTCTGCCGCTCCATGCCAAAAACAAAGAAGACTGTCATGTCAAACAAAGCTAACACATGCAGCCACCCTGAAGGCTGCACGTCTCCTCCGAGAAGTAAGAGAGAGTCTCAGAGAAAGAGAAAAGCTGCAGAAAAGGTCATCCAAACGAAAAGCCGACCTGACATCCACCAAAGTTCGAACTGATAAACAAAGTTAGAGACTGAAACGAAACTGTCCTCACCAAGTCCCATGACTAGAACTGTGCTGTGTCCCCCAACCGATTAAACATTAAACCGAGAGAAATGCCCAACTACGGGGCTGTGTCCCCTAGGCCTTCATACCCAAACAGGGCCCACGTCAGGTGTCTGTTCTTACCTTACTCCCTATGATACCTATGTGTTGGTACGGAGAGGGGACGATAGGGTACCAAACCTACCGCTCCTCCCCCACATGGCAAACAACGAGTGAACTACACCAAGCTCAGGCCCGCTATCCTCAAAGCGAACCAGCCAACAAAAGATGGGTAAGGGGAAAAGGAAGGGATGTGAAGAAGGAAAATAAAACGAGGCCCCAACGCCTCACCAACCGACAGCAAGTACCAAAGCAGAGGAAAAAAAGGGGAAAAGTCTCAAAGTCAACTCCAAAACGAGAAAGCATAGACAGCCATCAACTAAAGTCATAACCAAGAGACTCTCGAGAGCATAAACAAATTAAATAAAGCCAGTCACCATCCACCCATGGCCGGATGCTAGGTATGGGCATGTGTGAGTCATGTTCTCAACAAACACTCCCCCCACCTTAGCAAAAGCTTGAGACTGAATGTACACGGAGTGAGGAGTAAAAGGAACAACTCGCGGACACCACACACAAACGCTAGCCCACACACATGTCAATCAAAGACACAACAGCTGCATGCGCACCGCTCAACACATGAAAAATGTCCCGTAAAACACGGTGAAATTGGCTTATGTTTTTCCAGCCATGATGACTGTTCTACCTATGTCTATCTCAACCTGTGCTCTCTCTCTCTCTCTCTCACTCTCTCTCTCTCTCTCTCATCATCATCATCTCAAAATGATATGGAGTGGGCTCTGGGCTACCACATGAGCCCCTGGCCTCTTGACTAAAATCTTAACGCCCCTTGGCTCTTTACACACGCAATACACTAACATACCTTGTAACTAAAACGTGTGTATGGTTGGACCATAAACGTAAGCCTTAGGCCTCTTGTTACTGTCCCTCGACTCTTACAATGCTATAGAAAACAAAACATCGCCACCTAAAGAGCAACATAAACTAGCACGCAACTAGACAAGAAACAAGGGGAGAAATATGTCTGTTAAACCGCCCCACAAAGCGTGCAATAGAGTCAATGGGTGGGAGCAAAATATACATGGAGAAGAGAAGCTGCGGCAAACAACTCCAGCCGGCCCTCACACTACTCTCCAATCGTCCTGCCTCAAAACTGACAAAAGAAAGTCCAACGTCAACCAGCACACCACCCCACCCCAAGTCTAGGAGCTCAAACTATGCTCCACACCAGTCTGAAAAGTATGCACAAACAAAAGTCAAATATATGTTCCAGTGCTAGCTTACACTATTGCTGCACTTCACAACTATCCCCGTAAGGCAACCACCAACCATACTGCATACTGAACATAAAGGGTGAGGGAAAGAGGTAGCACTACCCCCCCCCCCCCCCCCCCCTCTACTAAAGGAAAAGTGTCTGGGTTCTCCATATCTAGCTCAACAGCCTCAGGTGCCATCCCTAAAGGGAAAAAGTGTCCGGGTTCGCCATATCTAGCTCAACAGCCTCAGGTGCCTCCCCGTGTCAAAGTCTTCCAAACTCATGCTCTCGTCAGAGCAAACAAACTTGGGGGTAACTAAGTTAATCACTCCAAACATTACATGTGTGGAACATAATTCCCACACACACTACTTCGCGACCTTGCAGGCTTGGCCCCCGTTTTCGGGCACTACCCTGGTCGGTGTTACACAAACTAAAAGGGGTAGCTAGCCCCTACCCAACCATAGACCTTCAGCCCCCGAGACGGTGCACTCAGTACAGGCTTCTCCAAAGATCTATGCCCTCTAGTCTAACCATGTACCGTGCCGAGTACTGATTCAACCCTAGAAGGTCTTTCACTACCTGCTACAGCACAGTGCAGGCAATAAAGTCTGAAACATAAACGGTTTTTCACTCCGAGTGGAAACGCAAATGGAAAAGCTTTTGGGTGTCCACAATTGAAAGCACAAAAGTCAAGACACTGAAAGAAAGTAAATGGGTTCGACGCTAACTTGCCTAGTTCTTCCCAAATCCGGGCCCCCCCATGTTGCAGCCTTCCCCGTACTTACAAGGTTCCAACCAATACCCTCCAAACCAATCTGCCACTTTCCAACTAGAATATAAACTGTCTTCTAAATACGCATGAACTAACACCACGAGTGACAGAAACGACGGGAGGACAAAGACGAGGCAAAAGTTACTGTAGCTCCAACCGCAGACTCCAAGTCCAGCCAAAAGCCACACCTTCCGATTTCCACTCCAGCTGCAGCTCTGCAAAACAAAGCAGAGCACACACTCCGCAGCAAACCGAACCGATCTTGCTGCCAACTTGCCCTCTGATGTGCCTCTTTGGCAGAGACACATACCGATGCGCAGTGGCTCTTCTGGCAGACGCCAGCTCTCACTTTCGAAGCCGCCCACGTCACCGTGCCACTGCAGACTCCTTCTCCTTTTCCTACCCCCTCCTTCCGTTAAGCTCCTCGCAGGGGACGCACTAACAAGGCTAATAACCAGTTGGGAAAAATGAAGGTCCGGGTAGGGAAACTAGCCAGGCAATTTGCCACCAGTACCAGAAAATATTGTAATACATGAATAATTACTAAGTATTAAGTACATAGGAGAGTGAAGCTAAGCTACCGTGACTATACGCTTATGCTGTAGTGGACTAGGATCTAATTAACTTGTCAAATGATTCAAGCCTACGGTGCGATGAAGTTCAATGACTAATCGTTAGTTAAACATGAATGGCAAGTATTTTATTAAACTTGAACCGTGTGGCAGTGTTCAAATTGCGTAAAAAACATCATAGTTAAAAAACATCATAGTATGTATTATATAGCGGTAGTATTAATATTCAAGTTAAGTATTAATAGTATGCCACCGGCAAGTTCACTGAGTATTAACTTGATATTATATAATAATATCATTATCAGCCGCCTGTGTATCATACTGCTGATGAGACTCCATTCTTTCGATGACTGACTCCATGATATTATTAATAATGTGATCAACCCAGAACCAACCCAGCGTGGCAGGATTCAACTCTGCCGGAACTTTGCAGGAACAAAACTTGTGAAACCGTCAGGGCTTCACTTGAACTTGAATGCAGCTGACTCCTGACGCACTGACTGAGTCATGAGCTGAGCAGAAGCCAAGCTAGTCAGTTTCAGCAATGCGGCGATAAAAAATTAATATCTTTTTCATTGACCACCGTCACTGCTATGGAACTTGCCTCAACTTTTGACAAATTAAAATTGACTTTTATCTAAGTGCATGGACATAGCGTTACCAATCGGTAACAGCGCGTTGCCAATTGGTAATTTTGTTACGCAAATAAGGAAATATTATGCATAAGAAAAAAGTTGTAAATTTGTAACTAAAAACGTTGCAAATTGGCAACCAAAATTACCAATTGGTAATTTCATGTACTTACACACTTTTGCAGGTGTGTGTATGTGTGCGTGTGTGTGTGTGTGTGAGAGAGAGAGAGAGAGAAAGAAAGAAAGAAAGAAAGAGAGAGAGGGAGAGAAAGAGAAAGAAAGAAAGAGAGAAAGAGAGAAAGAAAGAAAGAAGGGAAGGAAGGAAGAAAGAAAGAAAGAAAGAAAGAAAAGAAAGAAAGAAGGAAGGAAGGAAGGAAGGAATGAAAGAAAGAAAAAAGAAACAAAGAAAAAAAGAAGGAAGAAAGAAAGAAAGAAAGAAAGAGAGAAAGAAAGAGAGAGAGTGAGGGAGAGAGAGAGAGTGAGGGAGAGAGAGAAAGAGAGAGAAAGAGAGAGAAAGAGAGAAAGAAAGAGAGAGAAACCCAGAGATATCGCGGATTCAACCCCCGCTAGACCATCCACCAAAAACAAAAAACAATGACAAATCGACCGGGTAATCCGCCTTTGATAAAGGTATGTTGTTATGACACACTTTTCACGCGGTGTTCTCCCAATCGTGTTTACTATTTGGTAAAAATATAAATTTCCAGAAGTTATATTTCTAGATTTTTATCATTTTTGCCTAATAGTCAAACAGGATAAACTGAATTCACCAGCCAGAGAGACTTAGATGATTAGGTTTCCACCTTTGATAAAGGTATAACTTACTAGCTATACTTTTCACGTGGACGTTTCCTGAGTCCAATTGTAAAAATGTTCTCTCAATAAAAGCGAAGAAGAAGAAGAGAGAGAGAGACTTAGATAATTAAGTTTCCACCTTTGATAAAGGTATAACTTACTAGCTTTACTTTTCACGTGGAAGAAGAGAGAAAAGAGAGGAGAATTTGGGGTCTGGGGTG
>WBZZ01006101.1:0-10000 GCA_019918135.1 Paulinella micropora
TTTACGAGCTATCGTTGGGGGCATTACAACACTGCAGACTCCTTCTCATTTTCCTACTCCCTCCTTCCGTTACTAAGGCTCCTCGCAGGGAACGCACTAACAAGGCTCATAACACGATCGATAATTTGAAGGTCCGGGTAGGGAAGCTAGCCTGTTAACCGGAGGCTCCGGGATCCCAGTTGTCTATCACCATTTTACTGAGATTCAAAAGAACCAAAAAGGAAACCAACCTCACCAAATTGGTAATATATGAACATAAAGGCTTTGCCACCAGTTCTAGAAAATATGGTAATACAGGAATAATTTCTAAGTATTAAATAATTAGGAGAGTGAAGCTACCGTGACTATACGGTTATGCTGTAGTGGACTAGGATCTAATTATTTGTCTATTGGTAAGGGATAACATGGTTTTCTTTATACTAATCTTTCTGACATTTATAGGCTGGTAATAATGTACTCCTGCCAAAAAAAAAAAGGCAGATGAGATTAATGAATTCCTCCCTCGTCATCGCTCAGCACTATTTCCATGCCTGAATCCATTCCGCTGTCCTCCTCTTCTGACGAGGCAGACCACGGGCGCCCTAGGTCAGGCGGTGGGCCGTCTGTTTTCCGCGATGTGCGCCCTAGGCGAGGGGAATGTCCGGGAGAGCGCTGATTGCGCGACATGCTGGGAGTAGCGCATTGGGAAGAGTTGGCCGCAGAAGTCCCAAAACCAGAGCTGCTGGCTGATGTGTCAGAGGAAGAATTGAAAGAGCCGTGGGATGAAGATGACTGGCGTGGAGCATGCAGATTTCGAGGGCCCCTTTTGAAAGTGGCTATTACGTTTCGAGCGATCTGAGCACATACATACAACCAAGAAATTGGCTCGGTCAGCAAACGAACAACAAAGTTTGATCAACAGTGGGAGTGAGTTGGCATTTACTTGATGCACTTGATGAATGCTTGGTCGAGCGGAAGGTTTCACGTTGATCATGGCCGCACACAAGTCTCCCAATGTCCTTGAGTAGCCTTCAACTCCATCTGCGGCCACAGGGACCGGGGCAAATTCTCCTGATTTGATCCTTTTGCCCAGTGTGTAATAATTCAGTTTTGGCTGGTAGAATGGCGATCGAAGCATGGCAAACTCGTACAGGATGCAGCCCAAGCTCCAAATATCCGAGGCGAAAGAATAGCCCTGCCACATTCAGCACAAGCGATACAAGACGCATCAGAGAGCAGGCGTAGCATGTCTGTGGGACCGTGTTGAGCATGGCCTCCGGGGACATATAGAATGGTGTGCCCACCACACTGAAAGTTTCCATGGTTTTGGAGGAAAAGTAGCGACCCAAACCCAAGTCTCCCAGCTTGACGACCTGGTTCTTCTCGGTCAGGAAGATGTTGCCGGGCTTGAGGTCGCGGTGCATGACCCGGCACGAATGCATCACGTGCAAAGCCTCACAGATCTACCGAGTTACAAGATTGAAAAGCATTTTCAAGTGAAGTAAAATAACATGCTATCTACGAAATACGCCACCACCAGAAAAATCATCGCTACAGACACTACTACTACTACTACTACTACTACTACTACTACTACTACTACTACTACTACTACCACTACCACTACTACTACTACTACTACTACTACTACTACTACTACCACCACCACTACTACTACTACTACTGCTACTATCATGAATAACGATAACAGGTTGAAACAGTCCCTAACGCAAAGATTTATCAAAATTTTGAAATCACGTTCGCATTGAAAACGAGGTGCTGCAACGATTGCAACAAGCAGTTATTGATAATGCAGGGCGCATTGGGGGGGGGGGGGGGGGAGGATTAAGGAGGATTGGGAACAATTCTTCACATCGCTACCCTCGCTTCCATCATCTCTGTAATCAAATTTCCATGAAAAACGGTACTACAAAAACAATTAAACAAAAAAATCCAGAAATATAAATATAATACGAAGAGCTCTCTTCGCTCAGTTCCTGTTGAGCAAACCTGTACAAAGTAGGTCCATATTTGCGCTTCGGGAAACGGTTGGTTAGCTTTGAGCCTCCGGTCGAGCAGGGCCTGACAGCAGAGAATAACAAAGGATTCGTCTTGTGATCACGTGCGCGTGTGCCTGCAGGCATGTGATAATCGTCGCAGAGGTCGCAGTACTAACTTGGAAGTCGCCTTGGTCGGCCAGCTCCAGGATTAAGTAGAGATCCTTCGTCTTCCGATCGATGCGGCTGCCATAGTACTTGACCAGATTGGGATGTGTCGGCAGAGATTGCAGAATGCGGACCTGCACCCACACAAAACACACAAGACACAGAAATAAGAATGGTGAACCGCGCTTGTGACGTGTCATGACCTCATTTAGCATATCTTTGCGTCCGGTACTGTCCATATCGAAGATTTGCACCTTCTTGACCGCGACGTGCAGGCCGGTTTTGTGGTGCCTGGCACGGTGCACGGTGGAGTACTTGCCCCGCCCGATCACGCCCAGGTCCGCGTACTCCGGCCATGGGTCACCTTCTTCAGGCTCCTCGATGGAAGAAGCCAGCGTGAAGGGCAACGTGGAGCCCTGTCCTGTTTCCATGGGCGAGTTGTTCTGTTTCATATCCTGGGAGCCAAAGTTGGAAGAGATGGGGAACTCGGAATCGTTGGACGGGGAGGCTGAGAAGGAGGAAGAGTTCGACAGGTCCGAGGTGTTTGTGGAAGAAGAAGAAGAAGAAGAAGAAGAAGAAGAAGAAGAAGAAGAAGAAGAAGAAGAAGAGGAGGAGGAGGAGGAGGAGGGCGTAGGGGATTTGTTGGGGAGCGGCTGGAGCCGGGCCTGGCTGACGCCGACCAGCACCTGCGCCGTGGGTCGCTTCGCTGCGTTCTTCTGTACCATGGCGCGGATTACCTGCCGCAGCTCCCGGCTGTAGTGCCCCGAGACAGGCGCGTACTGACAGTTGATGATCTGCTGCCCGAGCGCGTACAAGTCGCGTTGATTCCCATCGGTGGTGAAAGGCAGCCTCAGCATCGCCAGCTCGTACACCAGACAGCCAAACGACCAGATGTCGGACTTAAAGTCGTAGCGCTGACCTTGTACCAGTTCTGGGGACATATAGTAGGGTGTTCCCACGATACTGAGAGGTGCCTTGCTGCCCGAAGTCGACTGGGAACCTGTACCCAGGATGCGGCTCAGTCCTAAGTCCCCCAGCTTGATCTCTGCACGCTCCGTCAGGTACACATTCTGAGGTTTGATGTCGCGGTGCATGATATTCAAGCTGTGCATGTGCATCAGCGCCAGGGCGATGAAATAGACCAGCCGCCAGATGTCGGGCTCCGTGAAGCTTTTTCCTTTGGCACGCATTTGCTGTATGACGGCACCCATGTCGCCGCCCGAGGCTAACTCCAAGACCAGGAACAGCTCGTTGCGCTCGATGAAGGCGTCATAACAGCGAATCATATTAGGATGCTCCACGCGCATCAGCAATTGCGCCTCGTTCAGACACTCTTTGCGGCGCTTAGAATCCAGCTCGAAGACCTATGCCAGATAAATACAGAACACGGACATACCCGAATCAGAACACACGATAGAAACAGCACAATTAACGATCCTTATTCCTAACCCAAGGCTAATAAACTTGCCTTCAAACAAGCATTAACATGTAATACGTGGCCATGGTGTACATGTTGGTCATGAACGGTACCAAAGTGGAAAAGGTAGGAGCAATATTTCCCATTTTATACCCCCCCCCCCCCCCAATATACATACACAGACCTAAATATTATGTATATACACGACATGGCCCAACGTATCCCGTCTCGATCAACTTTTCGCTGTTAACTGTAGAACTAGGCGACCTTGACATTTTTGAGAGCAAATCGTCTTTGGTCGGAAAGGCGCAGCACGCGGTACACGCTGCCGTACTGCCCGCTGCCCAACGCCGCCTCTTGCCGGAAGTCCGCCAGCTTGGAAGGCACACCAGTGCCCGGCCCCACCTGGCAACACAGCGCACCTCTGATTTATTAATCCTTCCCATGCACCAGGAGAAATGGCAAATGGGTGTACAGGTGAGCCAGCGCAGTACCACGGGGATTTTTTCTTTTGGCTTGAGTGCCATGTGGAAAAAACTGGCTGGAGTACGCTTCGTAGCTTGGGCGACTCCTCAGGCCTCCCCCTGATGCGCGCCTGCCCTCGCCTCTCCCACCAGCCAGGTGGCCTCGCACAACAAAACAACCTGCACTGGCACAGTGGATGTACATGCAACAACCGTCGAAGAAGAAGAAACCAGCAAGAGCAACAGCAGGATACCAACAACAACAACAACAACAACAACAACAACAACAATAATAATAATAATAATAATAATAATAATAATAATAATAATAGTGCTTCTCAGTCAATGGCGAATGCATTTCTGCACATGTGCCTCCATCGTCTCACCTGCGAGGGGAGTACGAAGATTTGACGATAGGCTCTACTGACACCCCGCAGGCAGCTCCAAGCCTTCCAGACAGACCAATACTTTCAAAGAAAATATCCTTTGAAAATACTGGCACCGACGGGAATCGAACTGGCGACAGGTCCCAGATCGTAGACCTTAACCACTGGGCTATCGCGGTGCCACAATAATAATAATAATAATAATAATAATAATAATAATAATAATAATAATAATAATAATAATGTATCTCCTGCCAATTGCTGAGCCAAAAGGCCATGTGCATCCAGTAATAATAATAATAATAATAATAATAATAATAGTAATAATAATAGTGTATCTCCTGCCAATTGCTGAGCCAAAAGGCCATGTGCATCCAGTCCTCCATTCCATAAGGAAAGTCTCCACACCAATCGGTGGAATAAAGGAAGTGACGGCATAGAACATTACTCTAGGAGCTTTATACCAATCAGCCCATGGAAAGGACCGATGGCCTATGTACTCCCTAAATAATAATAATAATAATAATAATAATAGTGCTTCTCTGTCAATGGCTGATGCATTTCTGCACATGCGCCTCCATCGTCTCACCCGTGAGGGGAGTACGAAGAATTGACGATAAGCTCTAATGACACCCCCGCAAGGGCAGTTCCAACACTTCCAGACGGACCGGTATGTTCAATGAAAATACTGGTCCAGAAATAGACCGGTATGTTCAATGAAAATACTGGTGGCACCGACGGGAATCGAACTGAATAATAATAATAATAATAATAATAATAATAGGCTTCCTCAGACTATAATAATAATAATAATAATAATAGTGCTTCTCTGTCAATGGCTGATGCATTTCTGCACATGCGCCTCCATCGTCTCACCCGTGAGGGGAGTACGAAGAATTGACGATAAGCTCTAATGACACCCCCGCAAGGGCAGTTCCAACACTTCCAGACGGGCCGGTATGTTCAATGAAAATACTGGTCCAGAAATAGACCGGTATGTTCAATGAAAATACTGGTGGCACCGACGGGAATCGAACTGGCGACAGGGCCCAGATGGTAGAACTTGACCACTGGGCTATCACGGTGTCCAAATAATAATAATAATAATAATAATAATAATAATAATAGTGTATCTCCTGCCAATTGCTGAGCCAAAAGGCCATGTGCATCCAGTCCTCCATTCCATAAGGAAAGTCTCCACACCAGTCGGTGGAATAAAGGAAGTGACGGCATAGAACATTACTCTAGGAGCTTTATACCAATTAGCCCATGGAAAGGACCGATGGCCTATGTACTCCCTAATAATAATAATAATAATAATAATAATAATATATATATATATATTGATCTGTCATGGCTGAGCCCGAGGGCCATGCGCCTCCATCCCTCGACCCAACAGGGACTACAGTGAGTATGTTGGGGAGGGAAGAGTGACTCTAACCATCCTGCATAGAAGGCCCCAAAAGGAAGTCCCTACTACCCGCACAGTGTCGGGTACCTGGCAGGAAATCAACTACACATGATTGATCTTCGCTACATGAGAGCTCCACGAGACTGGGTAGGGCCCGCATGGAGGTACTCACAGGGGTAGCAGACATTTCATGCGGTCTGCCAGCGCATGAGGACGTTTTGTGGTAAGTATCTGGGACGCCTCGAAACCCGTCACCACCCCTAGATCGCGGAATGTAAATACCCCTTTGATCCCACGTGGTGTATGTCTTATAAAAAAAAACACAACGACATGGCCTCGGAACCAACACAACAACAAAGCCTCGGAACCCACATCGACATAGCCTCGGAACCCACACAACAACAGAGCCTCGGAACCAACACAACAACATAGCCTCGGAACCAACACAACAACATAGCCTCGGAGCCAACACAACGACATAGCCTCGAAACCAGTGGGAAGAGGACCAACCACCTCCTCTTCCCGTGGGGTGCCATACTGTGCACCCCTCCATAATAATAATAATAATAATAATAATAATAATAATAGTGTATCGTGTATCTCCTGCCAATTGCTGAGCCAAAAGGCCATGTGCATCCAGTCCTCCATTCCATAAGGAAAGTCTCCACACCAATCGGTGGAATAAAGGAAGTGACGGCATAGAAGATTACTCTAGGAGCTTTATACCAATCAGTCCATGGAAAGGACCGATGGCCTATGTACTCCCTAATAATAATAATAATAATAATAATAATAATAATAATAATAATAATAATAATAGTGCTTCTCAGTCAAGGGCGAATGCATTTCTGCACATATGCCTCCATCGTCTCACCCGTGAGGGGAGTACGAAGATTTGACGATAGGCTCTACTGACACCCCCGCAAGGCAGCTCCAAGCCTTCCAGACAGACCAATACTTTCAAAGAAAATATCCTTTGAAAATACTGGCACCGACGGGAATCGAACTGGCGACAGGTCCCAGATGGTAGACCTTAAATAATAATAATAATAATAATAATAATAATAATAATAATAATAGGCTTCCTCAGACTATAGCATCAAATCCAGATCCTGGACATGTGCCTCCGTAATAATAATAATAATAATAATAATAATAATAATAATAATACTATATCTGAGGCGTACTGATGCAGCTAATGGCATATCCTCAACGGACATAAGCCTCCAATACCCTTGTTCGAGGTCCTCCACCCCCCGTGTCAGTCTCTCGCCTGATGATCGGGGCCACCGATGGAGCTCCTGAGGGCAAGACTGCACTAAGCCGAGTTCCTTTTGGGGCCTTCTATGCAGGATGGTTAGAGTCACTCTTCCCTCCCCAACATACTTACTGTAGTCCCTGTTGGGTCGAGGGATGGAGGCGCATGGCCCTCGGGCTCAGCCATGCAATATATTATTATTATTATTATTATTATTATTATTATTATTATTACAGCCCAATGGCCTCAAGGCGTTAAACTGTGACGGGTTATTCCGCAGTCCCAGCAACCTCTTGCAAGACGTCACCGAATGTGCAAGTGCATACACCAAGCGCGGTTGCTAGAGCTGCCTTAATAATAATAATAATAATAATAATAATAATAATAATAATAATAATAATAATAATAATACTAATAATAGTGCTTCTCAGTCAATGGCGAATGCATTTCTGCACATGTGCCTCCATCGTCTCACCCGTGAGGGGAGTACGAAGATTTGACGCCTCTACTGACACCCCCGCAAGGCAGCTCCAAGCCTTCCAGACAGACCACTACTTTCAAAGAAAATATCCTTTGAAAATACTGGCCCCGACGGGAATCGAACTGGCGACAGGTCCCAGATGGTAGACCTTAACCACTGGGCTATCGCGGTGCCAAAATAATAATAATAATGATAATAATATATATGTATATTGATCTGTCATGGCTGAGCCCGAGGGCCATGCGCCTCCATCCCTCGACCCAACAGGGACTACAGTGAGTATGTTGGGGAGGGAAGAGTGACTCTAACCATCCTGCATAGAAGGCCCCAAAAGGAAGTCCCTACTACCCGCACAGTGTCGGGTACCTTGCAGGAAATCAACTACAAATGATTGATCTTCCCCGCGTGAGAGCTCCACGAGACTGGGTAGGTCCCGCATGGAGGTACTCACAGGGGTAAATGATAATAATAATAATAATAATAATAATAATAATAATAATAATAGTGCTTCTCTGTCAATGGCTGATGCATTTCTGCACATGCGCCTCCATCGTCTCACCCGTGAGGGGAGTACGAAGAATTGACGATAAGCTCTAATGACACCCCCGCAAGGGCAGTTCCAACACTTCCAGACGGGCCGGTATGTTCAATGAAAATACTGGTCCAGAAATAGACCGGTATGTTCAATGAAAATACTGGTGGCACCGACGGGAATCGAACTGGCGGCAGGGCCCAGATGGTAGAACTTGACCACTGGGCTATCACGGTGTCCACTAATAATAATAATAATAATAATAATAATAATAATAATAATTTACTATATCTGAGGCGTACTGATGCAGCTAATGGCATATCCTCAACGGACATAAGCCTCCAATACCCTTGTTCGAGGTCCTCCACCCCCCCGTGTCAGTCTCTCGCCTGATGATCGGGGCCGCCGATGGAGCTCCTGAGGGCAAGACTGCACTAAGCCGAGGTTATTCCGCAGTCCCAGCAACCTCTTGCAAGACGTCACCGAATGTGCAAGTGCATACACCAAGCGCGGTTGCTAGAGCTGCCTCGAAACCCCACCCATAACAATCTGGTGTCTGCTGGGTCCTGGGCTATCAACCAGCATATGCGGAGTTTAAGATCTTTTACGCGCGCAACGACCCTCCTCCCCAGCATCTACCACCAAAGGGTCATGAGTTAATAATAATAATAATAATAATAATAATAATAATAATAATAATAATAATAATAATAATAATAATAATAATAATAGTGTATCTCCTGCCAATTGCTGAGCCAAAAGGCCATGTGCATCCAGTCCTCCATTCCATAAGGAAAGTCTCCACACCAATCGGTGGAATAAAGGAAGTGACGGCATAGAACATTACTCTAGGAGCTTTATACCAATCAGAATAATAATAATAATAATAATAATAATAATAATAATAATGATAATGATAATAATAATAGTGTATTGATCTGTCATGGCTGAGTCCAAGGACCATGCGCCTCCATCCCTCGACCCAACAGTCACACAGTGAATGTTGGGGAGGGAAGAGTGACTCTAACCATCCCTGAATAGCTCCCCGCCCGGAGTGTCGGATACCTTGCAGGCAAAATGATTGATGTTCCCTATGAGAGTTGCACAAGACTGGGTATAAGTCGAATGGAGGTACTCAAGGGGGGTAGCAGACATTTCATGCGGTCTGCCAGCGCATGAGGACGTTTGGCGGTAAGTGTCTGGGACGCCTCGAAACCCGTCACCACCCCTAGATCTCGGAATGTATACCCCTTTGACCCCACGTGGTGTATGTCTTATAAAAACAACACAACAACATAGCCTCGGAACCAGTGGGAAGAGGCCAACAACCTCCTCTTCCCATGGGGTGCCATACTGTGCAACCCTCCATAATAATAATAATAATAATAATAATAATAATAATAATAATAATAATAATAATAATAACAATAATAGTGCTTCTCTGTCAATGGCTGATGCAAATCTGCACATGCGCCTCCATCGTCTCACCCGTGAGGGGAGTACGAAGAATTGACGATAGGCTCTAATGACACCCCCGCAAGGGCAGTTCCAACACTTCCAGACGGACCGGTATGTTCAATGAAAATACTGGTGGCACCGACGGGAATCGAACTGGCGACAGGGCCCAGATGGTAGAACTTGACCACTGGGCTATCACGGTGTCAATAACAATAATAATAATAATAATAATAATAATAATAATAATAATAATAATAATAGACTTATCAGTCAATTGGCCTTTGATCCTGTCGGACATGTGCCTCCATTGGTAGCACGGGGCCGTTCGGTGACGCGGCTCCGCTCCAAAGACTCGACTGGCGAATAATAATAGTAATAATAATAATAATAATAATAATAATAATAATAATAATAATAATAATAATAATAATAATAATAATAATAATAGT
>WBZZ01006101.1:25000-32500 GCA_019918135.1 Paulinella micropora
TGGCCATTTGCCGTAACCACTGGTCACTAAAACTCACGTCGGAACACAAAGTCAGTCCAAGGCAGCCAACCAAGGAGGTCGTCGCACCGAGTAGGAGCCATGCACGGGGTTGGCCTGACAAGAAGGGACTTGGCTGCGGATTGCCCAATCCTTTGAGTTTTTACCATCCGACGACCGTTAGATCGCCTGCTGCACCTCGGTTTCCCGGAGGCCGTGGTCTCAAAGGCTCTTACGACTTTTTCCCCGCAGTTTGAGAGTGTATCGAGGGCATGATACCGTAACTTACGGTAGGTAGTCATCAGCCCTGCCAGTCACGCTGCACCAGCGGCGCCCAACACGCGCTCTAAACAGCTGGTGCAGGGCTGTAAGGGGGGTTTGGTTTTTAGGCCGGAGCAGTGAGCAGCAGCTGGCCTCCTACATCCCCCCCGGATAGATAGATAGATAGATAGATAGATAGATAGATAGATAGATAGATAGATAGATAGATAGATAGATAGATAGATAGATAGATAGATAGATAGATAGATACCTGCATGTTGTAAATATGTGCATACGTATCTATGTATGTAGGTGTATCGACGTAGTATATATAATAGTATCTTGCAATCGTTTCTGCATCCTATGTATATATTTCATATGTATGCCTTGAAAATATAAAATTATCTTGCAACCGTTTTCTACATATTTATATATCAACGTTTGCATTTTTGAAAAGTCATAAATATTTTCATGCATAGATATGTGTCGCATGTGTCACAATAGATGATGGAAATGTGTAAACTGATTTTGATTTAAGTAAGTGTGGTGCTAACATGATATATATATTGGCAACCAATCACATGTTATCTGGACTTATCCTAGGTGCGATAGAATAATGTGGAAGTCTTTGCCAGGTACTGGGCCTTTTTCTCACACTTATGTGCATATTCCAAGCTCACAATGTGCGGGAGATGACTTTGCGTTTTGGGCTGACACAGGCTTCGATGGCATGGTCAAACAGCTTCAGTACTCCTCTGCGAACCAAGTCACCTACCCACGCACGAACAACTCATGCGTTTTTGGATGGAGGAAGTTTAGCAAACGAACATATCATACATTTGTCAGCGTGTCAGCCCAACACAAACAACACGAGAACCAGACATGATCTTTTCCCTCTGACGCCTTTTGCTGACGAGTATGAGTCTTGGTCATGCTGGCGGCCTTTGTTTTGTTGGATCGGCCATGTTGCCGTGCAGGTAACGAGCAGCGACCACAAGCCTGTGTCTGCGGTCTTTCAACTCACCACCTTCCACCTGCCTCCAGCAACAGACAACCTGCGCGGCGCTTGCTCGCTCAAGATAACGGTATGAAGGACTACAGACGCAGCGGACATCACGTGACATTGTGTGTCTTGCGCCGGTGGTAGGGCTTGCGGGCGCATGGGTTGCCCATCAGCGACAAAATCGCCAAGAGCTCTGATCCCTACGTAGTCTTCACCTCCATCTTTTCCTTGGTGCAAGGCAACAAGGTAGTGTCATTCAAGAAATGTGGCTTGAGATGTATGAGTGCACATATATGCATACATACCATTGAATATATATCTAATCTACTTCTACTATGTGTATTATTCATATGCACGAAAAATCAATATTAATCTATGCCTGCACGCTACTTCATTGACAATCCCTTCCCTGCGAGCATACCAAAATATGTTCTTTAACACATTCAGCTGAAGTATCCAATTCTTTCCCGCTGTCAGGATTGCTTCACATTATGGTATCTTTGTGTTTTAGAATGAATATATTGTTCTTGTGCAGATGAAAACACCAGTCAAGAAAAAAACGCTGGATCCTGCTTGGTATTTATATTCCTTTTTTAGCTTGTCAATGTTTTTCCTTCCTGTCGCCATGCCTTTCCTTTGCGTGCTTGGTTTTTCTGCGTGCATGGCCAATATCTTTGGTTTACAGGTCCGACGACGAAATTCCACTTGTAAAATTGACAACCAATCACACGCCACGCCTCGTTACCTCCTTCCTCTTCTGCCGCGTCTTCGATTACAACATGGCCGAGTCCAATAACTTACTCTGTACGTTGTTCCCGGCCAGTAGCGTAAGAAAAGTACGAATCGTGGCCTGTGCGCTGTGCAGGCACCGGCGTGCTGCCGCTTGGCCCCGCTATCTCCGGCAAGCTCACACCCTTCAATATCAAACTCACCAGCGGTCTTTCTTCGCATACATGTTGCGTATGTACAGCACATACATACAAAAAAATGGGCGTATAGGAGGTCTACCCGAAGGCTCTTTGTCGGGCGCCATGCAGCTCTCCTGGTAGCAGCACCAAATTCATTCAGCAAGCACGCAACAAAATATACACAGGACTGCACATACAGGGCTATGTCCTGTTTACTTATTTTCATTTATTTATTATAATATTGCTCCATTGTACGAACTTTTTGTACCTCTCCTGTTTAAACATCTCTTCGTGACTGTCTGTCCTCTCTTCCCTCTTTCGATTTCTTTTTTTTTGTTTGTCAATCCTTTTTCTCATGCGTTCTTCTTCATTCGCTCTCTTGTCGTACAAGATTATATTTTACTTTTGGTTGTATGCTTGCTTTGGGTCTCCAATCGTTTTTCTCATGAGTTCTTCATTCGCTCTCTCGCTGCGCGCGATGAATTTACTTTTGGTGTTATACTTGCAGGGAAAAAACGGACTTTTCCGGTGCTCGATAGAACTTTCTTATACGTTCTCATCAGAAGCGAGGCTGTTGTCGAATTCTCAGTTTTGTCGGCACGTATACTTTTGTTTTTCCTCATTATAGTAATATTATAGTAGTTCCAAAACTGAAAAAATTATTGTAAGCTTAATCTCAGGACTTCTCAGAACTTTTCAGAACTTTTCAGAATTTGTCAGAATCAGCAACATTTATCAATATTTAATTTTTTTTAAAAAGAGAAAAAATCAAATGCACCTCTGGTCTTTTCCCCTTGTACCTGTTCGTTTTCTGCTTTCTTCCTTTCCCACTTTTCTCTTTTCTTTCTGTTCTCTCTTCTCTCAAGTGGCTTGGAGTCGGAGTCACTCCTTCGTCGTTTTCTCTCACCTTTTATTTTTTCATTTCTTTTCTTTTGTTTCTCCATCCGTTTTACCTTTTTACCTGTATTTCTTGAATTCCTTTCTGTGTTTTGTTGTCCTTCCTCCTTTCTTGTATTGTAACATTTCTTTCCCCCTTTATTAGTACAATATTTCGGACTCTGTGATTCATCCATTTACCACTTCCCTCAGGCCGATGGAGAAATTTGAAGGTCCGGGTAGGGAACCTAGCCTGTTAACCGGAGGCTCCGGGATCCCAGTTGTCTACCACAATTTTACTTAGTCACACTGAGATTCAAAAGAACCAAAAAGGAAACTAAACTCACCAAATTGGTACTATATAAACATAAAGGCAATTCGCCACCGTACCAGAAAATATGGTATTAATAATACAGGAATAATTACTAAGTATTAATATAAAGTACTAAGCCTCGGAGTGAAGATACCGTGACTATCTTGAAGTAGGACAGTATAAATGATATTAGAAGCCGGTTTCACGTCTCCCAGGCGTCCCCAGTTGACTAGCTAACCAGCTCCACAAGAACTTTAATAGAATTTCCCTCACAACAGACAAAAGCACGCCAAACAACCAAAACAGATGACGAGAGCGGCTCTAAGCCTTTAAATTTCAGATGTCCATCGTGACAGGTCATATTGGCATTAGTGCCACCAATGCCACACATACCAGAAAATACATCCTTTTTCCTGCGTATGACATTAATCCCCACATACACAATGGATAATGTATTAATAATAGTATTTAGTCATATTATTACCTGCCCACCCCAACTTGAGGACAATTACCTATTTTACCTATATCACTCTAAGTGTACTGGTTAATACAAGCTTTGGCGGTCTGTGGTTGGGGCATTTAGTGACGTGTCAGAAATTATCCAAATATCTAAGTAAAAGTAAAGTTCCGAACCCTCTCGTCCAATGGGTTATGGGCCTTGGCAGCGCTTAACTCTGGAGCACTGCAAGCAAGGAAGAAAGAAGACAATCGCCGACCTGGGAGGCGACTGTCAAAAGGATTGGTGCCACTCCAAAGTTGACACACAAAAAGGGAAGCTTCGCAACCCTGTGGCTCGTTTTTCAAGCGAACGAATTGTCACCTATCCTCGTTTTGGTTAGGTGACCGCGTCGTGGGACAAGGCAAGCACATCAGGCACAACAACTGGTCTGCAACAATTAAGGCAAAAAGCAAAAAGGACAGACAGCCGCCTCTAAGACCTCAGACTCATGAGTGTTAGTACTCTAAGAGGCACTTTCAAAAACAAAGGCAGTATGACGGAAAAAGGACAATATGACGCCGCCGGGAGAACATGTTCAAGCAATTTCAGAGGGAAATAATTTTGGCATTAGGGGCCAAAGGCCTCAATGGGGCACTAAAGACCCCTCAAGAACATATAATCGAAATCAGAGTATGGTAAAACAAATCCCAGTCTGGTTTATCATCGTAGAACTTTGGCACTCAGGGTCCAGTTTTAGTTTCGCTAAGTCAAATGTGGAATTATATGCCATATTGACTGTCAAAGGGCGGAAGATAGGAGAAGAACTCGATTATCAAATGAATTCTAGGATAGAAGGAGAGGTACTACAAAAGGATAAATGCGAGATTGTGGTATACTAGTACCTATTTCGTACCTAGTCAAACCGTGACCACAGAACAGTTCACAGTGGCTGCCTATTGCACGCCCACTGACTCAGTGGGTGACTGCCTGGCGCAAGTCCATCTTAGTGCAACACTCTTTTGGTGGCTGCCTGATGCACGCCCACCAAATCTGTGTATAGATGATTAAACTGAGTTCTTTACACGGAGTTCGCACTACAAGGCTCGATAACCTGTTAGATTAATATATTAATTGTATTAAATATATCAATCTGGAACTCTCACCAAACGCAGCCTGGTTTGCAGTGACAGAACTTTAATTGAACTTGAAACAGAAAGCGCGCAAACTTGAGCGCAGAGCGCAGAGTAACATGACTGACCGGATCTAAGTAATGGCTCTAACGACACCGTTACTTCGATACGGCCGGCCGGTTAACTAATTATTAATAATATTAATTATTAGTTCCAGTTGAACATCATCTGAGGGGGAGCAATTGACATATTAATAATGTCACGTGATTTAGTCATACCGGCCCACCCCAATGACAATTACCTATTTTACGTATATCACTCCGAGTAAGTGTAACGGTCAGTGAATTCAAAGCTCTTTGGCGGTTTGGGTGTGGGGCTTGGTGACGTGTTGGTATCGTCCATGACTCTCTAATCATGAAAGTAAAGTATTAATACGACCCTCTCGTTGTCCAGTGACTTTTTCATCGAAAAGTCACGGTCCGATGTGTTTCAGAAGTATCCGAGTCTGCAAGAGCTGAGTGCAAGAGAAACTTGATTCGTTCAGATGATTACACTGATGATATGAAGATTCAAGCCTGGTTGCGAAGGTTGAGCTGAGGGATTCAGTGATTACATTGATAGTATGTGTGAAGTTCATGGGGTCAGAAGAACCAGTGGTTGTCTTCAACCACAAAATGCTACCCCCCAGCCAGCCGGGTGATTTGAAAGCTATTGATCAGCGCTTATGCCATCAAGATGCTAACAGTCACGGTGAAGGACATCACACATTTTACGTTTTCAACTATCTCGCACCGTGCCACAAGACAAGCAGGCTTCGAAAAAGAAAAGTGCTAGCGGGACACTTGAAAAAGAGTTAGTAGGTCGTTCTCCAAAGGCTGCGAAGAAATAATGAAATACATCATACTTCCGTTTATTTTACAGTACTAGTGAAAGTAATTATTATTAAAAACTTTAGTGTTGGTTTAAAATTAAGTGCTGTAAACTGCAAAGGGGCGCCCTACGCCAACCCAGCGCTGCCGACCCCGCCTCGCAGCGCTGTCGCGCTGCGAGGCGGGGTCGGCAGCGCTGGGTTGGCGTAGGGCGCCCCCTCCTACTGCTTCAGGTACACATGCCCTGCGGGCCAAAACACCTCTGTATCTAAATCTATCACACGTCGGCTCTGCCGGACCCGAAATCTTTAATATTACACAGAACACTGCTCTAATATAAATCTATTGCCTCAATATTACTGCGCTTCAAAACGCACGGCGGCGAGTCGGTCCATCAAGGCTAAATTCGCATGCCATGCCACATGCTGAACGAGGTTAGCTCTTAATTCATACTTTCCCACGACGCAGATGCTCGCGGTATACACCGCGAGCATCTGCTTCTTCGCGACTGAAGGTCGGTGGTTGCCGCCAGGGATTCAGGCCCATTAAGGTGAACTAAGTGAAGAAAGTGTGAACACAAGCAAATAAACTGGGAGCAGAATCACCACCAGACAGACAAATTCACAGCAAGTTTCATTTCTTTCCCGTGACCAGTCTATAGGGAGCCAGCGTCACTAACAGGCCGGTGGCAAGCAGCGGAATCACGTCAGCAACATCTACTTGCGCCATCTACATGAATATATACATTTTGATTTGGACGTGTGCATTAATGTGTATACATGAGCAAAGAAGAAATGCTCTTTTTTATTCTGGGGAGAGGTAGCGATGGCTATCGCAATCCATCGCGGCTTGTTGTAACCTTTGATCATGATCAGAAATTCGGTGGCCTCCAAACACGTGCCAAGCGTGTCACCGCTGTTAATCGCGAAGCCGTGCGGGGCCCGCACACTTGCATGTTGAGCCCCAAAGGAAGAAGCCAACCAACCTCGCATCTTCTGTTTTCTTATTCATCTTTCTTTTCCTTACTTTCTTGCCCCTCCTGCTCCCCCTTCTCGTTCTTCTTCTCCTTCTTTTGCATGGTTTGTCTGGCATGCGTTCGCTTAGAGTAGATCCCTAGCGACAAGAGGGCAAAACTACTTTTTAAAGAAAATCATCAAGAATTGAGTTGCTCAAACGGCAACACAAATCAAACCTTTTCCACACTTTTATATTGTTAAGTCTCGTGTGCTTCTAGCACTCATCTCGCTTGACTTGAAATGAGAAGAATACTTTCATTTTTGGATAGACCATGAATCTGACATTTGATGCGCATAGCCAACAGTGCACCTTTGAAGAGCCCCCACCCCTTGGGTCAAATGTGTCTGTGCGTGCGTTCGTGTGTGTGTGTGTGTGTGTGTGTGTTGTGTGTATGTGTTGTGTGCGTGTGTGTGTGTGTGTGTGTGTATGTGTTGTGAGTGTGTCTGTGTGTGTGTGTGTGTGTGTGTTGTGTTGTGAGTGTGTGTGTGTGTGTGTGTTCGTGTTCGTGTTTGTGTGCGTGTGTTTTTTCTTCCTCTTTTTTTCTTTTTTCTTTCTTTCTTTCTTTCTTTCTTTCTTTCTTTCTTTCTTCTTTCTTTCTTTCTTTCTTTCTTTCTTTCTTTCTTTTGCTTTTTGTGTGTGTGTGTGTGTGGTCTTGAGAAAGGCGGCAAGGTTAGCGATGTTTAAAAA
>WBZZ01006101.1:40000-50000 GCA_019918135.1 Paulinella micropora
ATGTAATGTAATTCAACGTAAATGTTATGTATGTATGTATGTATGTATGTATGTATGTATGTACATATGTATGTATGTATGTATGTATGTATGTATGTGTGTGTATGTTTGTATGTACGTATGTATTTATGTATGTATTCAGATGGAGAAACACGTGTATGTATGTATGTATGTATGTATATGTATGTATGTATGTATATATGTATGTATGTTATGTATGTGTGTGTGTGTCTGTATGTATGTATGTATGTATGTATATAATGAATGTATGTATGCATATATGTATGTATGTATGTATGTATGTATTTATGTATTTATGTATGTATGTATGTATGTAATATATATGTATGTATGTATGTATGTATGTATATGTATGTATGTATGTATGTATATGTATGTATGTATGTATGTTAGAATGTATGTATGTATGTAATGTATGTATATATGTATGTATGTATGTATGTATGCATGTATGTAGGGAATGTACGTAACGTATGCATGTAGTAATGTAATGTATGTATGTATGTATGTATGTATGTAATGTATGTAATGTATGTAATGTATGTAATCTATGTATGTAATGTTTGTAATGTTTGTATGTAATGTATGTATTGTATGTATGTAATGTATGTATGTAATTACGTAATGCATGTATGTATGTATGTATGTATGTATGTAATGTAATGTATGTTAGTATATGTTGTTTGAGAAAGATGAAATCTGTCACGCGGCGGGCTGTTTTGGGGTAGGTCACTTCTTGAGTTTGGAGATCTTAGATTTCTAGGCTGCAAAAGGCTTGGGATTTGGGGGTTAAGATCGCCCACTGGGTACATCCCATCTTAGGGATGTCACAAAAAATTTTCTTGGGGACTGCAACGTTTTTATTTTCTTTCTTTTTCCCAGGAGTCTTTGAAGGGGCCGTGCATATAGGTATATGACACTAACACACGTCTCATGCACTCTGTGCCTATGGAATAAAACCAGCTGTCTAAGACTTCGTTTGATAGAAAACAAGAATTGAAAAGTGATGGGTTTGAAAATTCAAAAGAATTCAAGTTTCATTTTAAAATATTCCTTCTTGGATTTATCATGGAACAAGAGCTTGAGGCTCGGGATGCTGCATGCTGTGAAACGCCGTTGGGGCATGCCAGGACATTCCAACTCAGGTCCGTTCTGGGACATCCCTTCGGTAAGGAGGACCGAACAAGAGGGACATCCCATTTGCGGACGCATCAAAGAAAATTTCAGAAAATTTCCTTCTTTTTTCCCCCCTCCTTCTTTCGATTGGGTTCCAGGCCCCACGCATACAGGGTAGATTACACTAACACACGGGGCCTAGAGTGTAAGCACATGAAATTAAAGCAGCTATCTCGACCTTCTTCCCAGAGAGAAAGAGAATCAAAAGTGGGCATTTTCTTTTGAGACACCTCTTATGTACCTCTTATGCATGTTCGATTGTACGTCAAACATAACGTTTGTTATCATGTCTGCATGTATGTATGTTTGAAGGTGGCATATCTACGTCTTTCTTTGTATGGTTTCATGTTATTTGTGCACGTATGCGTGTCTGCACGTTTTTGTATTTATGTGTTTGTTTCCATGTAAATGTGATACAGTAAACAGGTATACAATATGCATGTATGGACGTATATGTCCATGTTTATGCCATGCCTTAGAATCCGAAACTTTCGTTCATTTTACCTATTTCTGCATCTGACTGCATAGTCCCTACGTCCATTCTGTCTGGTAAATTTTGTTCGCAAAGCATACGCCGAAATGTTTGCTTTCTTAGTGCAAGGGCCATACACTATTTTGTGGCAAATGCTGGGCGGATAAGCATGCAGGCGACACCGAGATGATGCAACATTCGTACACCAAACCGTAAGTCTTGCTATGCTGCTCTGTCACTAACTTCCTTTATCTTTAGGCGCTTTTCGTCTCCACGTGCACCTATAAAGAAAGTTAGGGAGATACAAACAGAGGGTCTCACACCACGGAGTGGATCGCGAACGTCCTTGCTGCATACTCATCTTGCGTCCGAGCCGTCTCCTGTTTCTTTTTCACATACGTGGCATGCCCACTCCATGCCCTCAATCTCTTCGATCCCCGCTCCTGGATCCACTCCCGCGTCTAGTAGACAGACGTTCAGTCCCTATCCCGCCTTGGCAAGAGCATCGTCTAGTGACCTCCCGGTTTTGCTGTCTGATCTGCCGACGCTGGAAGATGACGCTGCGGAGCAAGCTTTCAAGGTTCCTGTTTGCGTCTGCCTCTTTTCGTTCCTCATTCTTATACTATCTGAGAAGGTGTTTGATCGTGATGGAGACGGACTTATCTCGCTCAAGGAGTTCACTTCCGCGCTTCAGACACTCGGTTCGTTGCAGCGCTCATGCAGGCAGCTCGCAAACGCGATGTTCAACTTGAGCATATGTAACGTCAAGAAGCCGAGAGAGAAGACTCTGAAAGGGACACTTGCCATGTTGCATTGCAGGCGAGGAGTTAGAAGAGCTTGAGGTCAAATTTCTCATGGAAGAGGTCCGTCCTGTATTTTAAACGGCGCTGGATATGTACCTTTCTGATTTGATCTTTATCCCTCATCCGTTCGCACCTTCTCTTGTCGCTTGTCTTAAATCACCTGTACGCACGTTCTTCCCTGACAAAATGTCTTTAACGTGGGCCTTGCATATGCATTGTAAATCAATTGGTTTTGTGTTTACGTACAGTTCTCCAAGGAAAAAGACGGATTCCTCACTTTCAAGGTCGACGTCGAGAGTGAAGAACGAATTACATTTTCCTGTTTGGCTGTTTTGTAGGAGTGGTTGGCTATGATGGAAACTAGATGACATCTCAAATCATCATCATCATCATCATCATCATTATCTTCCTCTTCCTCTTCTTCTTCTTCTTCTTCTTCTTCTCCTCCTCCTCCTCCTCCTCCTCCTTCTCCTCCTCCTCCTCCTCCTTCTTCTTCTTCTTCTTCTTCTTCTTCTTCTTCTACTACTACTACTACTACTACTACTACTACTACTACTACTACTACTCGTCTTTTTCTTGTACTAGTAGCAGTAGTTGTTGTAGTTGCTGTAGTAGAAGTAGAAGTGGAAAAAATGGATAATCTTTGAGCGAGAGAAACTTTTATATATTTGTTTATATAATATATAATATATATGTATTTATAAGTTACATGTATCAAGTAATAAAATACATAAACAATAATGCAAAATAATAGAGGCTTCCTGAGACCATGACATCAGATCCAATTTCCGGACACGTGCATCCATTTAATAATAATGATAATAATAGTAATAATAGTAATAATAATAATAATAATAATAATAACGGTAATAGTGCTTCTCTGTCAATGGCTGATGCATTTCTGCACATGCGCCTCCATCGTCTCACCCGTGAGGGGAGTACGAAGAATTGACGATAGGCTCTAATGACACCCCCGCAAGGGCAGTTCCAACACTTCCAGACGGACCGGTATGTTCAATGAAAATACTGGTCCAGACGGACCGGTATGTTCAATGAAAATACTGGTGGCACCGACGGGAATCGAACTGGCGACAGGGCCCAGATGGTAGAACTTGACCAATGTGCTATCACGGTGTCCATAATAACGGTAATAATAATAATAATAATAATAATAATAATAATAATAATAATAATAATAATAATAATAGTGCTTCTCTGTCAATGGCTAATGCAAATCTGCACATGCGCCTCCATCGTCTCACCCGTGAGGGGAGTACGAAGAATTGACGATAGGCTCTAATGACACCCCCGCAAGGGCAGTTCCAACACTTCCAGACGGACCGGTATGTTCAATGAAAATACAGGTGGCACCGACGGGAAATCATAATAATAATAATAATAATAATAATAATACTATATCTGAGGCGTACTGATGCAGCTAATGGCATATCCTCAACGGACATAAGCCTCCAATACCCTTGTTCGAGGTCCTCCACCCCCCCGTGTCAGTCTCTCGCCTGATGATCGGGGCCACCGATGGAGCTCCTGAGGGCAAGACTGCACTAAGCCGAGGTTATTCCGCAGTCCCAGCAACCTCTTGCAAGACGTCACCGAATGTGCAAGTGCATACACCAAGCGCGGTTGCTAGAGCTGCCTCGAAACCCCACCCATAACAATCTGGTGTCTGCTGGGTCCTGGGCTATCAACCAGCATATGCGGAGTTTAAGATCTTTTACGCGCGCAACGACCCTCCTCCCCAGCATCTACCACCAAAGGGTTATGAGTTGGCGTCACAGTTTAACGCCTTGAGGCCATTGGGCTGGAACTCTGTTTAGCAAGTGTGACTAGGTTTTTTCATCGGGATTTCCCTCAAATATGTCACAGTCAACACTCCAAGGCAGATTTACTATATCTGAGGCGTACTGATGCAGCTAATGGCATATCCTCAACGGACATAAGCCTCCAATACCCTTGTTCGAGGTCCTCCACCCCCCCGTGTCAGTCTCTCGCCTGATGATCGGGGCCACCGATGGAGCTCCTGAGGGCAAGACTGCACTAAGCCGAAGGTTATTCCGCAGTCCCAGCAACCTCTTGCAAGACGTCACCGAATGTGCAAGTGCATACACCAAGCGCGGTTGCTAGAGCTGCCTCGAAACCCCACCCATAACAATCTGGTGTCTGCTGGGTCCTGGGCTATCAACCAGCATATGCGGAGTTTAAGATCTTTTACGCGCGCAACGACCCTCCTCCCCAGCATCTACCACCAAAGGGTTATGAGTTGGCGTCACAGTTTAACGCCTTGAGGCCATTGGGCTGGAACTCTGTTTAGCAAGTGTGACTAGGTTTTTTCATCGGGATTTCCCTCAAATATGTCACAGTCAACACTCCAAGGCAGATTTACTAATAATAATAATAATAATAATAATAATAATAATAATAATAGTGCTTCTCTGTCAATGGCTGATGCATTTCTGCACATGCGCCTCCATCGTCTCACCCGTGAGGGGAGTACGAAGAATTGACGATAGGCTGTAATGACACCCCCGCAAGGGCAGTTCCAACACTTCCAGACGGACCGGTATGTTCAATGAAAATACTGGTCCAGACGGACCGGTATTAATATGTTCAATGAAAATACTGGTGGCACCGACGGGAATCGAACTGGCGACAGGGCCCAGATGGTCAAACTTGACCACTGGGCTATCACGGTGTCCAATAATAATAATAATAATGATAATAATAATATCAACAATAATAATAATAATAGTGCTTCTCAGTCAATGGCGAATGCATTTCTGCACATGTGCCTCCATCGTCTCACCCGTGAGGGGAGTACGAAGATTTGACGCCTCTACTGACACCCCCGCAAGGCAGCTCCAAGCCTTCCAGACAGACCAATACTTTCAAAGAAAATATCCTTTGAAAATACTGGCACCGACGGGAATCTAACTGGCGACAGGTCCCAGATGGTAGACCTTAACCACTGGGCTATTGCGGTGCCAGTAATAATAATAATAATAATAATAATAATAATAATAATAATAATAATAATAATAATAATAATAGTAGTAGTAGTAGTAGTAGTAGTAGTAGTAGTAGTAGTAGCAGTAGTAGCAGTAGTAATAGTAGCAGTAATAGACTTATCAGTCAAATGGCTTTTGATTCTGTCGGACATGTGCCTTCATTGGTCACGGTGCCATTCGGTGACGTGGCTCCGTTCTAAAGACTCGACTGCCGGTGCAATATGTGAGCGAGCATGCTGTGCATGTGCATGTGCAAGTGCATGTGAGTGCATGGGTTGAGAGGGGTTATCTGCCGGGAAGAAATCCGACGCTGCGCTGGCCTCCACCTGCAACAAATCTAGCCAGACATTCTACCTGTCTAGGCCGCCCCCTCCTCCTCCTACCCGCCTCCTGCTCGACCGTGAGGTCGATCACCACCTCCTCCTCCTCTGTCCCCTCTGCCTCCTTGATCTGCGCCTCCATATCCTCCCATCCAGATGGTGGCAACCAATCTCCCTAACTCCACCTTTACCTCCTCTGGGATTGGGGTAAACATAACCCCAAGCATCGCGGCCATCTTCTCATCTTCCCCCCTTAAGCCATTCCTCTTTGAATAGCCTCATCTCCTCCGCAACAGTAGAAGTAGTAGTAGTACTAGTAGTAGAAGTAGTGTAGTAGAGGTAATAGTAATAATAATAATAATAGTCCTTCTCTGTCAATGGCTGATGCAAATCTGCACATGCGCCTCCATCGTCTCACCCGTGAGGGGAGTACGAAGAATTGACGATAGGCTCTAATGACACCCCCGCACGGGCAGTTCCAACACTTCCAGACGGACCGGTATGTTCTATGAAAATACTGGTGGCACCGACGGGAATCGAACTGGCGACAGGGCCCAGATGGTAGAACTTGACCACTGGTCTATCACGGTGTCCAAATAATAATAATAATAATAATAATAATAATAATAATAATAATAATAATAATAGTGCTTCTCTGTCAATGGCTGATGCATTTCTGCACATGCGCCTCCATCGTCTCACCCGTGAGGGGAGTACGAAGAATTGACGATAAGCTCTAATGACACCCCCGCAAGGGCAGTTCCAACACTTCCAGACGGGCCGGTATGTTCAATGAAAATACTGGTCCAGAAATAGACAGTATGTTCAATGAAAATACTGGTGGCACCGACGGGAATCGAACTGGCGACAGGGCCCAGATGGTAATAATAATAATATTAATAATAATAATAATAATAATAATAATAATAATAATAATAATAATAATAATAGTGTATCTCCTGCCAATTGCTGAGCCAAAAGGCCATGTGCATCCAGTCCTCCATTCCATAAGGAAAGTCTCCACACCAATCGGTGGAATAAAGGAAGTGACGGCATAGAACATTACTCTAGGAGCTTTATACCAATCAGCCCATGGAAAGGACCGATGGCCTATGTACTCCCTAATAATAATAATAATAATAATAATAATAATAATAATAATAATAATAATAATAATAATAATAATAATAGTGCTTCTCTGTCAATGGCTGATGCATTTCTGCACATGCGCCTCCATCGTCTCACCCGTGAGGGGAGTACGAAGAATTGACGATAAGCTCTAATGACACCCCCGCAAGGGCAGTTCCAACACTTCCAGACGGGCCGGTATGTTCAATGAAAATACTGGTCCAGAAATAGACCGGTATGTTCAATGAAAATACTGGTGGCACCGACGGGAATCGAACTGGCGACAGGGCCCAGATGGTAGAACTTGACCACTGGGCTATCACGGTGTCCATAATAATAATAATAATAATAATAATAATAATAATACTATATCTGAGGCGTACTGATGCAGCTAATGGCATATCCTCAACGGACATAAGCCTCCAATACCCTTGTTCGAGGTCCTCCAACCCCCCGTGTCAGTCTCTCGCCTGATGATCGGGGCCACCGATGGAGCTCCTGAGTGCAAGACTGCACTAAGCCGAGGTTATTCCAATAATAATAATAATAATAATAATAGGCTTCCTCAGACTATAGCATCAGATCCAGATCCTGGACATGTGCCTCCATTAATAATAATAATAATAATAATAATAATAATAATAATAATAATAATAATAATAATAGTTCTTCTCTGTCAATGGCTGATGCATTTCTGCACATGCGCCTCCATCGTCTCACCCGTGAGGGGAGTACGAAGAATTGACGATAAGCTCTAATGACACCCCCGCAAGGGCAGTTCCAACACTTCCGGACGGGCCGGTATGTTCAATAATAATAATAATAATAATAATAATAATAATAGTGCTTCTCTGTCAATGGCTGATGCATTTCTGCACATGCGCCTCCATTGTCTCACCCGTGAGGGGAGTACGAAGAATTGACGATAAGCTCTAATGACACCCCCGCAAGGGCAGTTCCAACACTTCCAGACGGACCGGTATGTTCAATGAAAATACTGGTGGCACCGACGGGAATCGAACTGGCGACAGGGCCCAGATGGTAGAACTTGACCACTGAGCTATCGCGGTGTCCAAAATAATAATAATAATAATAATAATAATAATAATAATAATAATAATAATAATAATAATAATAATAATAATAATAATAATAATAATAATAATAATAGTGATTCTCAGTCAATGGCGAATGCATTTCTGCACATGTGCCTCCATCGTCTCACCCGCGAGGGGATTACGAAGATTTGACGATAGGCTCTACTGACACCCCCGCAAGGCAGCTCCAAGCCTTCCAGACAGACCACTACTTTCAAAGAAAATATCCTTTGAAAATACTGGCACCGACGGGAATCGAACTGGCGACAGGTCCCAGATGGTAGACCTTAACCACTGGGCTATCGCGGTTCCACTAATAATAATAATAATAATAATAATAATAATAATAATAATAATAATTTACTATATCTGAGGCGTACTGATGCAGCTAATGGCACATCCTCAACGGACATAAGCCTCCAATACCCTTGTTCGAGGTCCTCCACCCCCCCGTGTCAGTCTCTCGCCTGATGATCGGGGCCACCGATGGAGCTCCTGAGGGCAAGACTGCACTAAGCCGAGGTTATTCCGCAGTCCCAGCAACCTCTTGCAAGACGTCACCGAATGTGCAAGTGCATACACCAAGCGCGGTTGCTAGAGCTGCCTCGAAACCCCACCCATAACAATCTGGTGTCTGCTGGGTCCTGGGCTATCAACCAGCATATGCGGAGTTTAAGATCTTTTACGCGCGCAACGACCCTCCTCCCCAGCATCTACCACCAAAGGGTTATGAGTTGGAGTCCCTACTACCCGCACAGTGTCGGGTACCTTGCAGGAAATCAACTACACATGATTGATCTTCCCCGCGTGAGAACTCCACGAGACTGGGTAGGTCCCGCATGGAGGTACTCACAGGGGTAGCAGACATTTCATGCGGTCTGCCAGCGCATGAGGACATTTTGTGGTAAGTGTCTGGGACGCCTCGAAACCCGTCACCACCCCTAGATCTCGGAATGTAAATACCCCTTTGATCCCACGTGGTGTATGTCGTATAAAAAACACAACGACATGGCCTCGGAACCAACGCAACAACATAGCCTCGGAACCCACATCGACATAGCCTCGGAACCCACACAACAACAGAGCCTCGGAACCAACACAACAACATAGCCTCGGAACCAACACAACAACATAGCCTCGGAGCCAACACAACGACATAGCCTCGAAACCAGTGGGAAGAGGCCCAACCACCTCCTCTTCCCGTGGGGTGCCATACTGTGCACCCCTCCATAATAATAATAATAATAAGAATAATAATAGTGCTTCTCTGTCAATGGCTGATACAAATCTGCACATGCGCCTCCATCGTCTCACCCGTGAGGGGAGTACGAAGAATTGACGATAGGCTCTAATGACACCCCCGCACGGGCAGTTCCAACACTTCCAGACGGACCGGTATGTTCAATGAAAATACTGGTGGCACCGACGGGAATCGAACTGGCGACAGGGCCCAGATGGTAGAACTTGACCACTGGGCTATTACGGTGTCCATCGAACTGGCGACAGGGCCCAGATGGTAGAACTTGACCACTGGGCTATCACGGTGTCCAAATAATAATAATAATAATAATAATAATAATAGTGTGTATCTCCTGCCAATTGCTGAGCCAAAAGGCCATGTGCATCCAGTCCTCCATTCCATAAGGAAAGTCTCCACACCAATCGGTGGAATAAAGGAAGTGACGGCATAGAACATTACTCTAGGAGCTTTATACCAATCAGCCCATGGAAAGGGACCGATAGCCTACGTACTCCCTAAATATAATAAATAATAATAATAATGTATCTCCTGCCAATTGCTGATCCAAAAGGCCATGTGCATCCAGTCCTCCATTCCATAAGGAAAGTCTCCACACCAATCGGTGGAATAAAGGAAGTGACGGCATAGAACATTACTCTAGGAGCTTTATACCAATCAGCCCATTGAAAAGGACTAATGGCCTATGTACTTCCTAATAGT
>WBZZ01006101.1:55000-74669 GCA_019918135.1 Paulinella micropora
CAGACGGACCGGTATGTTCAATGAAAATACTGGTGGCACCGACGGGAATCGAACTGGCGACAGGGCCCAGATGGTAGAACTTGACCACTGGGCTATCACGGTGTCAATAATAATAATAATAATAATAATAATAATAATAATAATAATAATAATAGTGCTTCTCTGTCAATGGCTGATGCATTTCTGCACATGCGCCTCCATCGTCTCACCCGTGAGGGGAGTACGAAGAATTGACGATAAGCTCTAATGACACCCCCGCAAGGGCAGTTCCAACACTTCCAGACGGGCCGGTATGTTCAATGAAAATACTGGTCCAGAAATAGACCGGTATGTTCAATGAAAATACTGGTGGCACCGACGGGAATCGAACTGGCGACAGGGCCCAGATGGTAGAACTTGACCACTGGGCTATCACGGTGTCCAATAATAATAATAATAATAATAATAATAATAAACTTATCAGTCAATTGGCCTTTGATGCTGTCGGACATGTGCCTCCATTGGTAGCACGGTGCCGTTCGGTGACGCGGCTCCGCTCCAAAGACTCGCTGTCCGAAACCCGCGGTCCAGCAACTTGACTGCGTAAGCCGCAACCTGTTCCTGAATTTTGCGCAGCTCGTTCAGCGTTTGCCAAAGCCTGCGCGCGCAGCCTTCCACTAAATCGTCAATCGACACGGGAGCGCCGGGTCGGGAACTGAAGATCTGCCGGCTGAAGCCCTCTTGCGCACGGAGATACTGGACGGCCTTTGCTTCGGATGATTGTAGATTGTCTATCAAGCGTTCCAAACAAAACGCCGCGGTTCCGCATTGCCCCCAGATGTATTTGTAGTTGTTTAGCAGCAGCTGCGCACAATCGGACCACCACGCTTCTAGGGCGTGCCTGCCGTTTCTGAGCCACTCTTCTCTGGAATCTTCGCCGGCAGTCTGCTGCACCCAAGCGGGCACCGCCAAGGTTGGCCGGTTAGCGTCGTTGTACAGCGCGTACCTCTCCAACCGGAGCGGTCGCGGGTGCCACCGAATAATTCTGGACGTGTGGGGCCCCACCGACACCCAAAGAAAACCGCTTATATTCAAGATGCAGCGCTGGAGCGGAATGTCGACGCAATAGTCCGCGCCGATCTCTAGCAACACGGGCGAGTGCCCACCGCGGTACGGCCCGTCTATCGTAGCCAAACTACCCGCCGAGTCAGTCACGTGCCACACCGTAGACGGGTGTCTGTCGAGGTCGGCGTCGTCGCCTGCCAGGCCCCGGCGCACCAGGGGGTCGGTTTCGCGGCAGAAGAGACAATGCCACGTGCAAATGGGCCTTCGTGTTTGGTGACCATAGTTATTATACAGTCATGTATCGCATAATACACCTCTGTATAAAACTCATCGTACTCCCCACTCCTAGTTACGATCTGTCCATCTTTCACTGTCCTATTTTTAAATCCTTGGGCGAGGGCATTGAGAAGTCGTTGCAACTCTTCAATGGGGGGGAGTCCCCCACTTCCCAACGCCTGTTTACCCTCTACCGTCCCTACTTTCCCCCGTTCGGAGGTCGTAGGAACGGTTGTTTGGGGTTTCTCCCTGCTCTCTTTCAGGTGGGACAGACACAACACGAGACACAGGATGTGCATGAGTTAACAACACTGAGGTCACAGGTGTGTTATGTGGTACAAGGGGTGCTGACAACACACTTAAGGGCTGTGCTTGGGGTGTGGGTTGTGCTTGAGATGGGGACAACGTAGATGTAAGAGGTACAAACTGTCCTATCCCTTCACCTACTTCTACCCCCCCTACTCCTATCCCTCTCCTACGTATGTTCTGTGTAGTAGTGGTAGGTGTAGTGGTAGTAGTAGAGAATGAAGCAGGGTTAGATGAACGACTAGTCACTATGTGCTGGTACGTCTGAGTGCCCAGTTCTCTTCCAGTGGTATGATCTGGTTGAGAGGAGTGCCCAGTTCTCTTCCAGTGGGATAGTGGGGCGAGTGTGTATGGAGGCGTTTTGAATAGATGATGCATGCTTGTCCTCATCTCCCCCTCGCACACTACTCTCTCGTTGTGTACATCGCTCACCCTCACCTCTATCTACTGCGTCAGGTGGCACAAATGCGTGTGGCAAAAGCGGTGTGTGGGGTGCAGATGAGAGGGTGGGTTCGTGTGTTTCGTTGTCTCCCTCTTCTTCCTCTCCCTCTTTTCTCATCATCATGATAGCCATATGATGGATGTACCCCACCTCTCCCTCGTCTTCTGACTCTGAGTCTGACCTAGAAGAAGGCTCAAGGTTATCTGGTAAACTTGGGTCTTCTTCTTCGTCACTCTCTGAAGAGGAAGAAGAGGAAGAGGAAGGGGACTCATCATTCAAGCTTATCATCTTCTTCTTCTTAATGAAATCAGATGCTTTCAGCTTTCTTCTTTCCTTGCTGCTCTCCTTCATCTTCTTCTTGTTGTTACTTCTTGTCTCCTCTCTCTTGTCTTGTCTGTCTGTCTTCTCAAATTGCCTGTCCTTATCCTTCTCTCTCACATGTCCTTCATCAGACACCCTACCTCGTCTTCTAATAAGACATTTTAAGGGACCGTGCCCATCCTTAGGACAGTCAGCCAGTTGACATTTGACAAGACAGAAAGCAATCCTATGGTCGAGGGTGAGGCAGTTCCAACACACACCTTCCTCTCCCCCTCCTTGAGTGCTAACTCTTGCCTGAGGTAGTTTGGGGTTCCTTTTGCTCTTAGTTGCCCCTACCAAATTGATAGTGATAGGGTCAGACTTAGAGCTTCCGGAACCGTATAGCTTACGTAACTTACCCTGAGAGACATGACCTTGAGCAAGTTGCTCTATAACCTTTAAGAACTCTTCAAGGTTAGGTCTCTGATCAGGGAGTAAAGCTTGCCAGGTGTTTTGATGGTACCTTTTAAAAGGTTGCATGTGTTTGAGCTTCCTCATGATCATATCGGTCTTCATGATCTCAGGAATCACACCCATCAACTTTTCCTGCTTCTTAAAAAGGGTAGTGTAGTTAGCTAGCCAAGCACTCACCTCACTGGGTTCCTTTGGGTAAGAGTGATAGACTGCTTTTTGGTCCTCTTCAAACTTTATGAGGTCAAGCCCCCCTAATGTTTCTTGAGGGCGAAGAAGCATGCTACCCCATCGGTTCCCCCCTGTCTCATAATAGCCATCACTTTCCTATCATGAGCTCAAGATTGAAGTAACTGAGAAAGCATAGAGGAGTCCATTCAACCTTGCTTTCTTTTTCTTTTTTCTGTTGCTCATAATACTGTTCACTAAATCTTAATGCAAATAGCGGCTTGGGCTTGTTCCTCCCAGTCGCCATTGGCATCTCAGATTTTTTGTTCATGGTTTGCAGAACTGGACAGCCCTTGATGTACAGGTGTCCACGAAATTCCGGCACCCAGAGGCTTCGTAGCGCTGTGCATTCGACAATGGACAGCTCGACTCTCTGTGCCAGCATTGCCACAAATGTGGCAGTGTTTTTCAAACTGAATAAAGTCATCATTCGAGTCTCAACGTAATAATACTGAAATAAGCTTGATATAAATATTTCAAGACATGCTGGAGTATATTAATATCGATACTACGTCAAGGTACGGAGGTAAAATCTCAAGTTATCGGCCGGAAGTGACTTAGTTATAAGAGTTGAAGACGTCTCATGTTATCAAAAATAGGTGCCAGTTGAACGCGAGGATCCTAGTCATGGCCACAAATTTGGTAGTGTTTTTCAAACTGAATAAAATCATTTCTCAACGTAGTAATACTGAAATAAGTTGGATATTAATATTTCAAGACATGCTCTATCGATACGTCAAGGTACGGAGGTAAAGATTCTTATCGGGAAGTGACTTAGTTATGTTATCAAAATAAAATCGTCGCTCCAGCGCGAGCCAGGATTGTAATGCCCCCAACGATAGCTCGTAAAAAGTCGGTAATACAACCAAACACAGTCCTCAAAAGATGAGAATGATGTCTCGTTATATTAGCTCAGTGAAGCCAAAAAGGAAAACGGCAACAGACCAGGAATAAAATGGCATCAGGTACAATCCGGACAAATAATACTGAAAAACAAGCTGGTGCACCTGTCACCAGGAAAAGGTATTTTTACCGGCTATCCGGGGGGTGATGCCTACAGTACCCCCTCCCGATTTTATGACGGAAATAGCATTTTCGTCATACACCTTCTGATTTCTTTCTGCAAATAGTATGCGCTATGGAGTCATGCCACACAGCGCATCGACCCACGGATAGACGCTAAAAGACGATAAATATATCCTCATACGGCACGTCAAAGCGGATTCTCTAGCCTTTCTTGTAAATTTTGAACTCCTTCCCCTCAATTTCTTTTTTTTTTCTTTTTTTTTTTTCGGCAGTATGTCAAGAACAAACGTACAATTAATAAAAAAATACAAGCAACGTGGTGCTGTAGTACGATTCCCCCTTTGATCTCCTTCTTCTTCTTATCATTATCATTATTATTATTATTATTCACAGGGAGATCGTAAGTACATTGTCTTTTTTAATGACATACCCTTGTATAAGGCGGATATCCTATGATATAGTATTAGGGGGCCAGTCCTAATAGCTATATCCGAAGTCGAGGTGTATGTACCCGACCCTGCGATATACCGACACAAGTAGAGATTGACCGTGCTCAGGTACGACAGTATATAATCTATCGTAAAAAATAATTTAATGAAAGTTTCAGAGAACATTTCATTTTCGAGAACATCATCCCAGGACTTGGAAAGGGTCATACCCGGGAACACCATCGCTCAATACACTAGCGATCCCCGTATACGGTGTAGTATCATCGTCGATCGACCTTTCGCACTCGTATGTTGCGATCGAATGCCAAGTTATATCACTGAGTCTTTTTAATATTCATATTGATAACTGATGATGCATGATCAAATCATGATACGCCGTGGGCAATCAATCAGTTTATTTGAGACGCATAAAGAAAAATAGTTTCTTTGTCACTGCCTTCGTCGTCTGGCGCGGATTTCTTTGCCTGGTGGAGGACCACCAACAAAAGTCAGATCGAACTTTGACTGTTCGAGAATCTCCCAGATCTTATTAGGGATTCCGCCCAACGATAATTCAAAAGGGACATCAAGCACTCCTCTTGGCAGTGTCTGAATGGTCCACGCAGTGTAATCCTTGTCTCTGGGAGTAATTGTATCATCCCATGTCTCGAGACTTTTTGCGTCTTTATATACTGGCAGATAATGTCTTGCCTTTGGATCCTCAACCGGGTCCATACTTCTCCAGAACTGGAGTATCGGTTGTACTATCTTTGCGGCTGATGATATTTTGAGTGTCCGTGTGACACGCATCTGTCGTGGGACCGCCACGACCCGCATCAAGTATAAGTCTGAGAGAGTGTCATCAGCGACATGTTGTTCCGCTGGTCTCATCAGATAGAAAACATTTTTCACCCATGCGATGGTTGCTATCGCATCGCCTTCCTTCCATCGCTCATGGACAATCTCAACGTTGCCCGCGTTTGGGTCTGTGTCCGTCCCCTCCTCCTCCTGGTGGACGTCCTTTGATCTCATCGACCTCATCGCCTTCCTCGGTTGGTCGTTGATAAGATCATTCCGCGCTCTCCTTAGCTGCGCCTCTGTGATCTTCTCCTTCTTTCCGCTATGCTCTCGCGGAGACTTGGACTGAGTCCCCACCGCGCTTATGCGGTCAGTCTTCTCCTTGCTGTCCACCTCACTCTCCTCCTTCTCAGCTATCGGTGCCCGATAAGCATCGTCTTGGTCTATGCCAGCCTCCTTGTGGATGGGCGGCACCTCTTTGAAATCATCCTTCATCCGTTTTAACGCCTCCTCAACGGATTCATCTTCCAGTAAGAAGGGATCATACTTAATCAGCCTTCTTACATTCACAATTTGCACCTTCCCTCTACCCCTGATCTTGTAATTCAGAGGTCCCGTCTGTTCCATAATCTGATAAGGTCCTTTCCAGTGAGTGAACAGCTTAGAGCTGACTCCCTTCGGGACTTGAGGATGGTACAATAGTACAATATCCCCGACCTGGAACTTGATCTGATCCAAGTGCGCTTGTCGCACCCCTTCAGCATCAGTCTTTCGGCGCTCCGCCTCTCTATGCGCCCTGACTATTTGTTCCGCCTCCATCTTCACTCTAAGTCTCATCCCAAACAACTCATCCGCATCCGCCCAAGTGTCTTTTGGGTGAAGGAGCGAAGTCGGGATATCAGGCTCACGCCCATATACTAACTGATATGGCGAGATTGAGCTCTTCGAGCCTTCTAACGCCGTAGAGGGTAGACAGTTCATTGCAAACGCAAATGATGGTGCTGCCTCGACCCATGCTCTTTGATTCTCCTTCTTCGTGCAATACATCTTTAGCGAGGCTTTGAGGGGTCTGTGTACCCGCTCGATTTTCCCATTTGCTCGCGGGTTATAGGCAGTAACATATTGCTATTTCATCCCGTAATACTTAGATAGTTTGTCGATGACCTCGTTATTAAAGTCCGAGCCTCGATCAGAACATATCTTTCTTGGTACTCCGATCTGTGAGATGATCCTATCGATCAGCGCCTCGGCCGTCGTCTTGCCGGTAACGTCTTTGACAGGGATGATCCACACATAGTTGGTGGCTCTGTCAATAGCCGTAAGGAGGTATTTGTAACCATCCTTCGATTCTGGGAAAGGTCCCACATGATCAATGTGTATAAACTCAAACATCCCCGCATGAAGAGGAAATTCGCCAATCAGGCCGAAATTTGCCTTCAGTGGTGTTTTGTTTATCTTGCACGGGATGCATGCATCCACCGCCTGATCTATCTCCTCCTTTATCTTCTTCCACCAGAATCGCCTCGCTACGAACATATGAGTTCGTTGTCGACCCGGATGCGCCAAAAGTGGGCAATTGTGGGCTGCGACAAATATAAATCGTCTCAGACTCTCCGGTACCCAAAGGGTCCATTTGTCCGGCTGTGACGCATAGCGACCGTGAAGGCCCTTGTACCACAGTAGACCATCTCTCCATCCCATCTCCTTCATCTGATCTTTGATCGCTTTCGTCATCCGTAGCTCATCCGGGTTCTGATATAACTGTATCAGTTCTTTAAACTCCGGATCTTGAGCCTGTTGTTGCCTCCATGCGGTAGGCGAGGCTATATGGATAGTACCATCTTCTAGCCGTACCCCGATTCTTTCCGGGTCATCGTCTAGGTCACTTCTCCGCTCTTGAGGAGGCTCCGCATAAACTTCCTGCGTCTCCTCTTCCTCTCTTATGTTCGCCTTCGCATTCTCATATACCTCATAGGACCACTCAGCGTCCTCCTGGGTATGTAGCTCACAACATATCCCGTGATCCGGGCCTTGTGGACTGTACCGTAGACCTGTGCGGTCATATCGGACTCCACTCGCCATCTCCATCGCCTCAATGTGGCTGACCTCATACACCTTGTCAGTGGACAAGTCTTCCATCTCCACCGTGGACACCAACGCCGATACTTCTGAGTTAAACTCTAGCCTAGAGAGGCTATCAGCGACCACATTTCGCTTTCCCGGTAGATGGACCATTGTAAAATCGAAACAAGACAAGAACGCTTGCCACCGCGCCAGCCGTCCCGTCTGTTCATGATTCATCAACCATAACAGGTTATGATGATCAGTTCTGACAGTAAATTGAGGTCCTCCCCACAAATACTCTCTGAGCCTCTTGAGGGCCCATACTACCGCCAACGCCTCTCTTTGCCTTGTGCAATAGTTTCTCTCCGCCGCACACAACTTCCTACTAATAAACATGATTGGGCGTAATTTCTTCTCCTCATCCTCTTGTTGTAATACAGCCCCAATCGCAAACTTAGATGCGTCTGTATCGACTACGAATTGTTTCGTAAAGTCGGGCATCGTTAACACCAGTCCTCCGTCTTTCGGGTCTTTGTAAATGAGATCTTTGAGCGCATGAAACGCTTGCAAAGCCTCTTCGTCCCACTTCTCAAAGTCTCCAAAATCTATCATTTTCTCCACTTTAGCCCGTGTTGCACCCCAATCGGGTATAAACTGGCTTTAGTATTGCGCCATCGCAAGAATGAGTGCAATTCAGTGCGGTTCTTCGGTATCGGTCGATTCATAATCTCCTCCCTCTTCTCTTTGGATATCGAGACTCGATTATGGGAGATCTCGTACCCTAAGTATGTCACACTCGTCTTGGCAAGTTGATACTTCTTTAGATTGCACTTCAGGCCAAAAGCTCCGATGCGCCTGAATATATCGGACAAATGATCGATATGCTCCTCCATTGTGTTAGAGTATACGATAATGTCATCGATATAGCAAAATGCATATTCTCCCTCCTTCTGTCCCCGCCTTCTCATAAAGCCACCGTCAGACAAATCATCGTACTGACTGCTCAACATCTTCTGCATCGCCTTCTGGAAAAGTCCTGGGGCTTGTTTGAGGCCCATCGGAAGCACTTTCCATTGGTATATTTCCATACCCACCACAAACGCCGTCAGCCATCTGGACTTTTCCTCCAGTGGTATCTGCCAGAAGCCATTCTTAAGGTCAATGACCGAATAGAATTTTGCATTCCGCAGTACTCTCCTTCCTTCTTCTAATGTCGGGACAGGATTTCTCTCTTCCTCCAGCACCTTGTTAACACGAGCATAGTTAACTGTCAGGCGCCATTCTCCTCCTGGCTTCGGCACTATTCTCGGTTGTGAGACTATTGAGGATGTTGATCTCTCAATAAAGTCCTCATTGAGCAGCTGTCTTGCTAGCTCCTCCGCTATCTTCGCCTCATGTATACTCAAATTCGCCCTTCGTGGTGCCGGTGACGGCTCCGCACCCGGTATTTTGTAAATAACCGCAGTGAAATCTTCAGGCTTGACACCACCTGCATGTGGAGGGTAAAAAATTTCCTTGTTCGCCTCTAATTTGGCTTTTAAAAGCTCCTTCTCCTTCTCCGTGCCTACTCCTTCTTCCAATATTTTCCGCGCCGCCTCTTGAAAATCTTCATCAGACATCTGCTTATGCTGCTTGAGGGGTTCTCTGTCCTCCTCCAAGCCTAAGTCCTCTTCCGAGACATCATCTAGGCCCGTCTTTTCATACGTGACCGTGTCCGGCTCATCATCTTTACCGAGCTCCACCAGCATGTCAATGAGTCTCGCGTATTGCAAAGGAGCTTTACGGGTGTAAAAACCATCAAAGCATGTGAATGCTTGCGGTATCAATTTCAACTTGTCGAGGTCTCTGAGCTTCCGCTTGTATGCACTGCTCTGCTCACAAGTTCCCATACGACAAGCCACCACTAGCTGTTGCTTGCGAGAGGGTACCGGTATAGGATGATCAATAAGCCGGTCCCTTATTTCCTGCGCCCATATCGCCTTCTCATTATATGGCAGGATAATAGTATACGGCTTATTATTTTCGAATAACGTCCGTAAGCATTTCTTCACTTCAGTTAGTGAACGCGGCCACGTCGGCTCGTCACCCCAGAAATCAGTAATAAAACTTTTAATAGTTTCTGGTGGAGTATCCGGGATTCGCCCCGTTCTCTTTGGTACAAACGCCTCCCTTTTTTCTTCTCCTACTTTCGCATGGAAACAGTATCCGTTAGTAATATGGACATCTGTTCCTACTCCTTCCGCGAATCTCGCCAACGACGGGCTTCTTTGTGCGACACATATAATCTCCTCCTTTCGCTTCTCGATTAAGTCATCAATAGACTTTTTGTCCCAATGGCATGTCGGAACTGTGACAGTGCACACTTGGGATTCCCAATTGTCGGTCCAGGACAGTTCATCCGGTCTTACGACATGGGGGTGAACGTACACCTCAAGTGCCTCATGTGCGATGGCCATCTTTTTGTGATCCGTCGCTAGACTCAGCTCATAAGCCTCATAAGAGTCAGTAGCGTTGAAGGGATCAATATCGTTCTCTTCTCCTCTTTTTACTCCATATATCACTCGCCGTGCGGCGCAATCAATCACAGCCCCCATCGTAGCCAATTGGTCATACGATAGTAATATTGACCCGTGGTAACCGGGAACGACATAGAGGTCCATACGGTATACTCGTGCGGATTTCAATTTAAAGGTCAGTGTGATGATTCCCGTGATATTCGTCCGGCTGCTCACTCCTTTGAGAGTGCCCGTTGACTTTTTCATATTTCCGTCCACCCAGTCCCGGTATCGATTAAAAAAAGTTCCTGCCGACAATATTAATATTCGCCATCGTATCATTACCAACTTTTAATATTGTCTTCAATGTTTCACAATAAAGTTCCGTATAACACAGAGCATCGGGCCTGTGTATATTGGCTGCGAGAACAAGAACTTTACGTCCCAAATTTTGGAGTCTTGTCTCTAAGTTTTTCAACTCCTCCTTCTTCTCCTCCTGCTTCACCTCATTAACATTTTTATTATTCTGCGGTACTGGTGCGTTTACTATTTGAGCGACATTGTCTTGTGGTACTTGAGTACACACATTGTCCTTTTGCTCGCCACCCGCCGCGACCGTGGACATTGAGTCTGTTCGTGGTTGTTTGCTTGGCCGAGGCGATACGTCTGCCATTGGCCTCCTCGCCTCCATCGCAAGTCTCGCCTTCCTATTTGCATCAGTTATCATTGGTAACCGTGCTGTATGAACGGGTATGAGACTACCTTGGGGCTGCAGTCTCTGTGTACCCACATCTTTGTTTTCACATAGAGGAAGCGTTGGCCCAGTCTGCACAACAGCATTAGAAAGCACTGTGACTTTAGGGTTAAACTTCACAGTCTTCTCCTTCCTCTCTTCTTCCCCCTCCAGTCATTCCACCACCTCGAAACGATTACCTTGAGTAGTGTCCGGGTAGGATGACGTATCGGTCTCCGAGGCAGTGTTGCAGGCCTGAGCTCGACCGAAATTTGGGTTGGAGCTTGCCCACGAGCCTCCTCCTCCTCTGGGTGGGGGGGCTGGAGCTCGAACAGCTCTCCCTCCATAAGGGGTATATCCCCGACCTCCTCCTCTTCCTCTCTGAGGGGTTCCCTGCCACCTCGAGGCTCCTCTCCATGTTCCTCGTCCTCGTCCTCCTCCTCCTCCTCCTCGTCCTCCTGCTCCTGCTCCTCCTTCTCGTCCTCTTTGAGAGGCCTTTAAGTTCTTTTGTCTCTCCCTTTCCTCCTTCTTCTCCTTCATCCTCTTCATGTAGGTAATGATTGCCTCTCGTAACTCCTCATCATCACACATATTGGCATACCAACCTTCGTTCACAGCGGCAATCTGAAGCATATTGAAAAGGCCCGGTTCCTTGCCTTCCGTCCTGCTCAGAAAATTTGCCCTTGCTGTTGGGTTGTGCCTATCATGATTGAAAGAGCAGTCTCTGTTCTCCATCTGTGCCTTACAATGCAAGCCCGCGAACCACCTCCAACATGCGGACCGGTATGTTCAATGAAAATACTGGTGGCACCGACGGGAATCGAACTGGCGACAGGGCCCAGATGGTAGAACTTGACCACTGGGCTATCACGGTGTCAATAATAATAATAATAATAATAATAATAATAATAATAATAATAGTGCTTCTCTGTCAATGGCTGATGCATTTCTGCACATGCGCCTCCATCGTCTCACCCGTGAGGGGAGTACGAAGAATTGACGATAAGCTCTAATGACACCCCCGCAAGGGCAGTTCCAACACTTCCAGACGGGCCGGTATGTTCAATGAAAATACTGGTCCAGAAATAGACCGGTATGTTCAATGAAAATACTGGTGGCACCGACGGGAATCGAACTGGCGACAGGGCCCAGATGGTAGAACTTGACCACTGGGCTATCACGGTGTCCAATAATAATAATAATAATAATAATAATAATAAACTTATCAGTCAATTGGCCTTTGATGCTGTCGGACATGTGCCTCCATTGGTAGCACGGTGCCGTTCGGTGACGCGGCTCCGCTCCAAAGACTCGCTGTCCGAAACCCGCGGTCCAGCAACTTGACTGCGTAAGCCGCAACCTGTTCCTGAATTTTGCGCAGCTCGTTCAGCGTTTGCCAAAGCCTGCGCGCGCAGCCTTCCACTAAATCGTCAATCGACACGGGAGCGCCGGGTCGGGAACTGAAGATCTGCCGGCTGAAGCCCTCTTGCGCACGGAGATACTGGACGGCCTTTGCTTCGGATGATTGTAGATTGTCTATCAAGCGTTCCAAACAAAACGCCGCGGTTCCGCATTGCCCCCAGATGTATTTGTAGTTGTTTAGCAGCAGCTGCGCACAATCGGACCACCACGCTTCTAGGGCGTGCCTGCCGTTTCTGAGCCACTCTTCTCTGGAATCTTCGCCGGCAGTCTGCTGCACCCAAGCGGGCACCGCCAAGGTTGGCCGGTTAGCGTCGTTGTACAGCGCGTACCTCTCCAACCGGAGCGGTCGCGGGTGCCACCGAATAATTCTGGACGTGTGGGGCCCCACCGACACCCAAAGAAAACCGCTTATATTCAAGATGCAGCGCTGGAGCGGAATGTCGACGCAATAGTCCGCGCCGATCTCTAGCAACACGGGCGAGTGCCCACCGCGGTACGGCCCGTCTATCGTAGCCAAACTACCCGCCGAGTCAGTCACGTGCCACACCGTAGACGGGTGTCTGTCGAGGTCGGCGTCGTCGCCTGCCAGGCCCCGGCGCACCAGGGGGTCGGTTTCGCGGCAGAAGAGACAATGCCACGTGCAAATGGGCCTTCGTGTTTGGTGACCATAGTTATTATACAGTCATGTATCGCATAATACACCTCTGTATAAAACTCATCGTACTCCCCACTCCTAGTTACGATCTGTCCATCTTTCACTGTCCTATTTTTAAATCCTTGGGCGAGGGCATTGAGAAGTCGTTGCAACTCTTCAATGGGGGGGAGTCCCCCACTTCCCAACGCCTGTTTACCCTCTACCGTCCCTACTTTCCCCCGTTCGGAGGTCGTAGGAACGGTTGTTTGGGGTTTCTCCCTGCTCTCTTTCAGGTGGGACAGACACAACACGAGACACAGGATGTGCATGAGTTAACAACACTGAGGTCACAGGTGTGTTATGTGGTACAAGGGGTGCTGACAACACACTTAAGGGCTGTGCTTGGGGTGTGGGTTGTGCTTGAGATGGGGACAACGTAGATGTAAGAGGTACAAACTGTCCTATCCCTTCACCTACTTCTACCCCCCCTACTCCTATCCCTCTCCTACGTATGTTCTGTGTAGTAGTGGTAGGTGTAGTGGTAGTAGTAGAGAATGAAGCAGGGTTAGATGAACGACTAGTCACTATGTGCTGGTACGTCTGAGTGCCCAGTTCTCTTCCAGTGGTATGATCTGGTTGAGAGGAGTGCCCAGTTCTCTTCCAGTGGGATAGTGGGGCGAGTGTGTATGGAGGCGTTTTGAATAGATGATGCATGCTTGTCCTCATCTCCCCCTCGCACACTACTCTCTCGTTGTGTACATCGCTCACCCTCACCTCTATCTACTGCGTCAGGTGGCACAAATGCGTGTGGCAAAAGCGGTGTGTGGGGTGCAGATGAGAGGGTGGGTTCGTGTGTTTCGTTGTCTCCCTCTTCTTCCTCTCCCTCTTTTCTCATCATCATGATAGCCATATGATGGATGTACCCCACCTCTCCCTCGTCTTCTGACTCTGAGTCTGACCTAGAAGAAGGCTCAAGGTTATCTGGTAAACTTGGGTCTTCTTCTTCGTCACTCTCTGAAGAGGAAGAAGAGGAAGAGGAAGGGGACTCATCATTCAAGCTTATCATCTTCTTCTTCTTAATGAAATCAGATGCTTTCAGCTTTCTTCTTTCCTTGCTGCTCTCCTTCATCTTCTTCTTGTTGTTACTTCTTGTCTCCTCTCTCTTGTCTTGTCTGTCTGTCTTCTCAAATTGCCTGTCCTTATCCTTCTCTCTCACATGTCCTTCATCAGACACCCTACCTCGTCTTCTAATAAGACATTTTAAGGGACCGTGCCCATCCTTAGGACAGTCAGCCAGTTGACATTTGACAAGACAGAAAGCAATCCTATGGTCGAGGGTGAGGCAGTTCCAACACACACCTTCCTCTCCCCTCCTTGAGTGCTAACTCTTGCCTGAGGTAGTTTGGGGTTCCTTTTGCTCTTAGTTGCCCCTACCAAATTGATAGTGATAGGGTCAGACTTAGAGCTTCCGGAACCGTATAGCTTACGTAACTTACCCTGAGAGACATGACCTTGAGCAAGTTGCTCTATAACCTTTAAGAACTCTTCAAGGTTAGGTCTCTGATCAGGGAGTAAAGCTTGCCAGGTGTTTTGATGGTACCTTTTAAAAGGTTGCATGTGTTTGAGCTTCCTCATGATCATATCGGTCTTCATGATCTCAGGAATCACACCCATCAACTTTTCCTGCTTCTTAAAAAGGGTAGTGTAGTTAGCTAGCCAAGCACTCACCTCACTGGGTTCCTTTGGGTAAGAGTGATAGACTGCTTTTTGGTCCTCTTCAAACTTTATGAGGTCAAGCCCCCCTAATGTTTCTTGAGGGCGAAGAAGCATGCTACCCCATCGGTTCCCCCCTGTCTCATAATAGCCATCACTTTCCTATCATGAGCTCAAGATTGAAGTAACTGAGAAAGCATAGAGGAGTCCATTCAACCTTGCTTTCTTTTTCTTTTTTCTGTTGCTCATAATACTGTTCACTAAATCTTAATGCAAATAGCGGCTTGGGCTTGTTCCTCCCAGTCGCCATTGGCATCTCAGATTTTTTGTTCATGGTTTGCAGAACTGGACAGCCCTTGATGTACAGGTGTCCACGAAATTCCGGCACCCAGAGGCTTCGTAGCGCTGTGCATTCGACAATGGACAGCTCGACTCTCTGTGCCAGCATTGCCACAAATGTGGCAGTGTTTTTCAAACTGAATAAAGTCATCATTCGAGTCTCAACGTAATAATACTGAAATAAGCTTGATATAAATATTTCAAGACATGCTGGAGTATATTAATATCGATACTACGTCAAGGTACGGAGGTAAAATCTCAAGTTATCGGCCGGAAGTGACTTAGTTATAAGAGTTGAAGACGTCTCATGTTATCAAAAATAGGTGCCAGTTGAACGCGAGGATCCTAGTCATGGCCACAAATTTGGTAGTGTTTTTCAAACTGAATAAAATCATTTCTCAACGTAGTAATACTGAAATAAGTTGGATATTAATATTTCAAGACATGCTCTATCGATACGTCAAGGTACGGAGGTAAAGATTCTTATCGGGAAGTGACTTAGTTATGTTATCAAAATAAAATCGTCGCTCCAGCGCGAGCCAGGATTGTAATGCCCCCAACGATAGCTCGTAAAAAGTCGGTAATACAACCAAACACAGTCCTCAAAGATGAGAATGATGTCTCGTTATATTAGCTCAGTGAAGCCAAAAAGGAAAACGGCAACAGACCAGGAATAAAATGGCATCAGGTACAATCCGGACAAATAATACTGAAAAACAAGCTGGTGCACCTGTCACCAGGAAAAGGTATTTTTACCGGCTATCCGGGGGGTGATGCCTACAGTACCCCCTCCCGATTTTATGACGGAAATAGCATTTTCGTCATACACCTTCTGATTTCTTTCTGCAAATAGTATGCGCTATGGAGTCATGCCACACAGCGCATCGACCCACGGATAGACGCTAAAAGACGATAAATATATCCTCATACGGCACGTCAAAGCGGATTCTCTAGCCTTTCTTGTAAATTTTGAACTCCTTCCCCTCAATTTCTTTTTTTTTTCTTTTTTTTTTTTCGGCAGTATGTCAAGAACAAACGTACAATTAATAAAAAAATACAAGCAACGTGGTGCTGTAGTACGATTCCCCCTTTGATCTCCTTCTTCTTCTTATCATTATCATTATTATTATTATTATTCACAGGGAGATCGTAAGTACATTGTCTTTTTTAATGACATACCCTTGTATAAGGCGGATATCCTATGATATAGTATTAGGGGGCCAGTCCTAATAGCTATATCCGAAGTCGAGGTGTATGTACCCGACCCTGCGATATACCGACACAAGTAGAGATTGACCGTGCTCAGGTACGACAGTATATAATCTATCGTAAAAAATAATTTAATGAAAGTTTCAGAGAACATTTCATTTTCGAGAACATCATCCCAGGACTTGGAAAGGGTCATACCCGGGAACACCATCGCTCAATACACTAGCGATCCCCGTATACGGTGTAGTATCATCGTCGATCGACCTTTCGCACTCGTATGTTGCGATCGAATGCCAAGTTATATCACTGAGTCTTTTTAATATTCATATTGATAACTGATGATGCATGATCAAATCATGATACGCCGTGGGCAATCAATCAGTTTATTTGAGACGCATAAAGAAAAATAGTTTCTTTGTCACTGCCTTCGTCGTCTGGCGCGGATTTCTTTGCCTGGTGGAGGACCACCAACAAAAGTCAGATCGAACTTTGACTGTTCGAGAATCTCCCAGATCTTATTAGGGATTCCGCCCAACGATAATTCAAAAGGGACATCAAGCACTCCTCTTGGCAGTGTCTGAATGGTCCACGCAGTGTAATCCTTGTCTCTGGGAGTAATTGTATCATCCCATGTCTCGAGACTTTTTGCGTCTTTATATACTGGCAGATAATGTCTTGCCTTTGGATCCTCAACCGGGTCCATACTTCTCCAGAACTGGAGTATCGGTTGTACTATCTTTGCGGCTGATGATATTTTGAGTGTCCGTGTGACACGCATCTGTCGTGGGACCGCCACGACCCGCATCAAGTATAAGTCTGAGAGAGTGTCATCAGCGACATGTTGTTCCGCTGGTCTCATCAGATAGAAAACATTTTTCACCCATGCGATGGTTGCTATCGCATCGCCTTCCTTCCATCGCTCATGGACAATCTCAACGTTGCCCGCGTTTGGGTCTGTGTCCGTCCCCTCCTCCTCCTGGTGGACGTCCTTTGATCTCATCGACCTCATCGCCTTCCTCGGTTGGTCGTTGATAAGATCATTCCGCGCTCTCCTTAGCTGCGCCTCTGTGATCTTCTCCTTCTTTCCGCTATGCTCTCGCGGAGACTTGGACTGAGTCCCCACCGCGCTTATGCGGTCAGTCTTCTCCTTGCTGTCCACCTCACTCTCCTCCTTCTCAGCTATCGGTGCCCGATAAGCATCGTCTTGGTCTATGCCAGCCTCCTTGTGGATGGGCGGCACCTCTTTGAAATCATCCTTCATCCGTTTTAACGCCTCCTCAACGGATTCATCTTCCAGTAAGAAGGGATCATACTTAATCAGCCTTCTTACATTCACAATTTGCACCTTCCCTCTACCCCTGATCTTGTAATTCAGAGGTCCCGTCTGTTCCATAATCTGATAAGGTCCTTTCCAGTGAGTGAACAGCTTAGAGCTGACTCCCTTCGGGACTTGAGGATGGTACAATAGTACAATATCCCCGACCTGGAACTTGATCTGATCCAAGTGCGCTTGTCGCACCCCTTCAGCATCAGTCTTTCGGCGCTCCGCCTCTCTATGCGCCCTGACTATTTGTTCCGCCTCCATCTTCACTCTAAGTCTCATCCCAAACAACTCATCCGCATCCGCCCAAGTGTCTTTTGGGTGAAGGAGCGAAGTCGGGATATCAGGCTCACGCCCATATACTAACTGATATGGCGAGATTGAGCTCTTCGAGCCTTCTAACGCCGTAGAGGGTAGACAGTTCATTGCAAACGCAAATGATGGTGCTGCCTCGACCCATGCTCTTTGATTCTCCTTCTTCGTGCAATACATCTTTAGCGAGGCTTTGAGGGGTCTGTGTACCCGCTCGATTTTCCCATTTGCTCGCGGGTTATAGGCAGTAACATATTGCTATTTCATCCCGTAATACTTAGATAGTTTGTCGATGACCTCGTTATTAAAGTCCGAGCCTCGATCAGAACATATCTTTCTTGGTACTCCGATCTGTGAGATGATCCTATCGATCAGCGCCTCGGCCGTCGTCTTGCCGGTAACGTCTTTGACAGGGATGATCCACACATAGTTGGTGGCTCTGTCAATAGCCGTAAGGAGGTATTTGTAACCATCCTTCGATTCTGGGAAAGGTCCCACATGATCAATGTGTATAAACTCAAACATCCCCGCATGAAGAGGAAATTCGCCAATCAGGCCGAAATTTGCCTTCAGTGGTGTTTTGTTTATCTTGCACGGGATGCATGCATCCACCGCCTGATCTATCTCCTCCTTTATCTTCTTCCACCAGAATCGCCTCGCTACGAACATATGAGTTCGTTGTCGACCCGGATGCGCCAAAAGTGGGCAATTGTGGGCTGCGACAAATATAAATCGTCTCAGACTCTCCGGTACCCAAAGGGTCCATTTGTCCGGCTGTGACGCATAGCGACCGTGAAGGCCCTTGTACCACAGTAGACCATCTCTCCATCCCATCTCCTTCATCTGATCTTTGATCGCTTTCGTCATCCGTAGCTCATCCGGGTTCTGATATAACTGTATCAGTTCTTTAAACTCCGGATCTTGAGCCTGTTGTTGCCTCCATGCGGTAGGCGAGGCTATATGGATAGTACCATCTTCTAGCCGTACCCCGATTCTTTCCGGGTCATCGTCTAGGTCACTTCTCCGCTCTTGAGGAGGCTCCGCATAAACTTCCTGCGTCTCCTCTTCCTCTCTTATGTTCGCCTTCGCATTCTCATATACCTCATAGGACCACTCAGCGTCCTCCTGGGTATGTAGCTCACAACATATCCCGTGATCCGGGCCTTGTGGACTGTACCGTAGACCTGTGCGGTCATATCGGACTCCACTCGCCATCTCCATCGCCTCAATGTGGCTGACCTCATACACCTTGTCAGTGGACAAGTCTTCCATCTCCACCGTGGACACCAACGCCGATACTTCTGAGTTAAACTCTAGCCTAGAGAGGCTATCAGCGACCACATTTCGCTTTCCCGGTAGATGGACCATTGTAAAATCGAAACAAGACAAGAACGCTTGCCACCGCGCCAGCCGTCCCGTCTGTTCATGATTCATCAACCATAACAGGTTATGATGATCAGTTCTGACAGTAAATTGAGGTCCTCCCCACAAATACTCTCTGAGCCTCTTGAGGGCCCATACTACCGCCAACGCCTCTCTTTGCCTTGTGCAATAGTTTCTCTCCGCCGCACACAACTTCCTACTAATAAACATGATTGGGCGTAATTTCTTCTCCTCATCCTCTTGTTGTAATACAGCCCCAATCGCAAACTTAGATGCGTCTGTATCGACTACGAAATTGTTTCGTAAAGTCGGGCATCGTTAACACCAGTCCTCCGTCTTTCGGGTCTTTGTAAATGAGATCTTTGAGCGCATGAAACGCTTGCAAAGCCTCTTCGTCCCACTTCTCAAAGTCTCCAAAATCTATCATTTTCTCCACTTTAGCCCGTGTTGCACCCCAATCGGGTATAAACTGGCTTTAGTATTGCGCCATCGCAAGGAATGAGTGCAATTCAGTGCGGTTCTTCGGTATCGGTCGATTCATAATCTCCTCCCTCTTCTCTTTGGATATCGAGACTCGATTATGGGAGATCTCGTACCCTAAGTATGTCACACTCGTCTTGGCAAGTTGACACTTCTTTAGATTGCACTTCAGGCCAAAAGCTCCGATGCGCCTGAATATATCGGACAAATGATCGATATGCTCCTCCATTGTGTTAGAGTATACG
>WBZZ01006102.1:0-25000 GCA_019918135.1 Paulinella micropora
CATAGATATGAACAACTGCAAGACACGATCCACCAGCATCGGTTAAGGGGACGCAACATGTCTTCAAGCATCATTGTGATAGCAATGGGATCAAAAGGCTATATCTCAGAAACCTCATACTGTCAATGAACTTCGCTTTGTCCTATCGAAAGCTGTAGTACTCGACATCTTCCGCGGGATGACCAAGATCTGCCATGACACAATCCTCCAGGCGTGGGAATTCATCCACAGCGCAGACGCCACGAGATAAACAATGACAAGACTCACCAGGGTCGTCCCCACGTGCACAGAGTCAAAGATAGGACTGAGCCCGACAATCCCTCTGGAAAAGTCTGGGCAGGAAACGCCGCACTCTAACTGTCTCGTGGGGGGTTCGGGTCGGCCAAGTCAAGGACAAGGGAGACCCTCTGGTCGAGACTGCCAGCCAGTGAGGCTTCCGACCCCCGTGACCGGCATCTCAGCCTGAGGATTCTTCCCCTGTCTTATGTCCTTCACCCAGGCCTCTACACTCTATACCAGGGACATTGCCTCGTGCCAAGTTTGCACGGACACTTTCTTTTACAATCCCCCCGTCCCCCCTGACTCGACCCCTGTGTCCTCCCTTGATTCATTAAACATTACGTCCAGCTGACGAAGCTAGCGGTGCCCCAAACACCCCACACTACTCTCCACCTCTTCCCCGACCTCAAGTTCAAGGCACTCGACTCTCGTGCTAGATTTGAATTGTCTCCCTGTCGTCAAAGTTTAGTATCTTTCTTCAAATTTTTTCAAACTGGCTACAACTCCACTTGAAGGAATCAGGCCTATTCTTTTCCCTTTCCCGTCGTGCCACCAACCCAGATTTTTCACGGCTCCCCCCTCCCCCCCTTCGACACCCAGTACTGTTACCGGATTCTTCGGCTCTCAGCCCCCCCTTCAGCACCCCAGTACCAATACCGAATCCTCCGGGCGTTCAACCTCTTTCAGCCTACGACGAAACCTTCCCTCAATTTCTCTCCCTCCAGGTGTAACGGATATACAGTTCAAGGGAAGCCGCTGGTGATGGACGACCAGGAGATCGCGAGTAAGACCACAAACGACTCTTCCTGATGTTAGAATATTATACAGTTCCGAGTCTCGTGAGTGTGTGGGGCGCCCGATATATGGACCAGTCTACGACGAAGTGCCTCCTGGAACGTCCCAGCCCACGATGGGACCCGATGAATGTTTACGACCAGGCGAACGTCAGCAGGACCAGGGACGACCCCTCCCGGTGTTAGAACATTATATAGTTCCGGTTCTTTCTTTTTATCCTCCCTTCTACCCTCCCTTTCCCTCCCTCATATATGTTCCTCAAGCTTTCTCCTACATACCATGTCGTGTATCCCATGACCGAGAGGTAGGTTACGCACAGATCCTAGCGGGCAGCCACGCCTTTGGGCCAGACGCTTCCACTTCCCCAAATACTCGGGCCTTGTGCCTCGATATCACTGAGGTTGTCGCCGGGTTAAGTTACGGATCCCATGCTCCCACTACGGGTTTGGGTAGGAATACTATCTCTCTTATTGGCCATCAACTTTGCAACCAGACAGAAAAAAGAAAACTTGCAAGAAACTTGAACAAAGAAGATGAAGTGAAAAGAGAACACAACTTGAGAAGGCAATGCAAGCAAGACGATGTGTGAAATGCCAAGTTGAATATTGGATCGCAGATGAGACAAGAAACCAAGTTATATAATGTGAATTTTCTAGGAAACAATGTCTGATTTCTTGTATCAGGATGGCACAAAACAAAACAGTAAGCATCAAACTTTCATAAAAAGAGGAAGGAGAGAAGGAGTCCTCGAAAAGAAATAAGATAACTTGAACTAACTTATCAGACTGAGCACTTTAACGACCGGCTAAAATCACTACAGTTGACTTTTCACTGTTCAAGTTTTGACCGGCCCGTTAGAGTCTCCTTTGCACGACGTTTCGACTTCACTAACTAGTTTTCGATTTCGTTCAGAAATGACTTCAAACGATCAATTTAAAGATTCAGCTATGAATCGCCTTTTCCCCCATATCACTGCCTTTTGTCTATTTTACAGTGACACAGTCATAGCGGTAAATTTGTTGACAAGGACGTGAACCGGTGAAAAATGAGCCCAGAGTCATAGCCGATGGTACCTTTTACCCAGAAGCGAATCCTGGACACTTGAACTACACGTTGGACTTGAAGCCAGCCTTCTGAATCAAGTACTTTACAGTAGTTTTTGCAAAGCTCAGCTTACCAAACTCACAATCTACGTTGAGTCGTGACCGTACTTTGCAACCCAAGTCTGCAACAAGTAGAAATCTACGTAAATAAACGAAGTGACCGCTCCGCGATTTACTGGATGACATCTCCCATGTATGCCCTAAACTTCCAGAGCCGCCGGATCAACCATTCATGGGCTGGCAAGGGCACCTTCACCTTATTAAGGAAGACAGACGCGACGGCCTCATGGTCCTTCCCTGGATCCGAGCTTGTAGAGCACTAGGAGTAGGTGTGAGCCTTCGCATCCCGTCGGGTCATATCGGCGACTCCTCTTGGCCGCAAGGCCGACTCACGAGATCCGAAGCGGAAGCAAAAATGGCACGATGTCCCAACGACGATGATATACAACCCTCCTACACGGAGTGGAATCCCCTGGAACTCCCGGTCGTCCTTTCAGTAACCAACCTCATCTGTGACCAAGAAGATAGTGGCGCCAGACACGGTCGACAACGTCATAAAGACGATAAAGACTAACCTGGCGTCGTACAACGTCTGGAAGCTCCGACAACGAGTATCGGAGAACGCCTACAAGACGACTGTTGCCCCCAGGTTCGGTCTCACCTGGGGAATCCGATCAGAGATCCGAAAGCCATTCCAAGCGATGATGAATGAGTTCCTTCAACCCCGAAGTGGTTACTCTGCCAGAGAGGCTGCTTTAAATGCCAACTTGAGGCCTGGAACACCCCCGCTAGACTGAGCGTTACCATTACCAAAGGATCCATTTCACCCAAATGCTCCTACGGATGTGAAGTGACCGGAGATATTAGTCATTACCTTCTCTCCAAATCGGAGCGCCACCCACAAGCCCTAAGGGCGCTAGTCGACGTCAAACACTCAAAATGCAGACAGTGGATTCGCCGGTGCATAGAAAAAGGCCTACTCATGGACGATGACACGGAAGGAGACAGTAAGCTAACGATCATCGGTGAGGAGGGAGCCTTACCAAGACCACTAGCTGAGGACCTGAAGGACGACGGGACAGGTGTAGGCCCACTCGAAGATGATAACCAAAGGCCCCCTAGAGACCCCTCAACACCCATCCATCCGGCAGCCCAGATCATGGCTGACCTAGCAGGGTCCGAGATTCCATACAAGATTGACCTCCTAGCAGCACGGGACTACAAGGCACCACATGTCTACCTACTGGACTGCACGTTTCGAAGGGACGAATGGTTGGTCAGAGAAGATGAAAACTACCTTACTGCAGTTCTAGACGGGAAAGACAGAAAGAGAATCTTGGACCATAATGGACTACGAGTTAGACCTCCATACATCCCCAAGGACCCCGATTCCGACAGAGGCGAAGACCCTCCGGTTACGGGGCCCTCAATCCCGTGGAAAGCTACCCGGGGTGGGGATAGAACCCAAGAGCCATCTATGACCATAGATATGAACAACTGCAAGACACGATCCACCAGCATCGGTTAAGGGGACGCAACATGTCTTCAAGCATCATTGTGATAGCAATGGGATCAAAAGGCTATATCTCAGAAACCTCATACTGTCAATGAACTTCGCTTTGTCCTATCGAAAGCTGTAGTACTCGACATCTTCCGCGGGATGACCAAGATCTGCCATGACACAATCCTCCAGGCGTGGAAATTCATCCACAGCGCAGACGCCACGAGATAAACAATGACAAGACTCACCAGGGTCGTCCCCACGTGCACAGAGTCAAAGATAGGACTGAGCCCGACAATCCCTCTGGAAACGTCTGGGCAGGAAACGCCGCACTCCTAACTGTCTCGTGGGGGGTTCGGGTCGGCCAAGTCAAGGACAAGGGAGACCCTCTGGTCGAGACTGCCAGCCAGTGAGGCTTCCGACCCCCGTGACCGGCATCTCAGCCTGAGGATTCTTCCCCTGTCTTATGTCCTTCACCCAGGCCTCTACACTCTATACCAGGGACATTGCCTCGTGCCAAGTTTGCACGGACACTTTCTTTTATAATCCCCCCGTCCCCCCCTGACTCGACCCCTGTGTCCTCCCTTGATTCATTAAACATTACGTCCAGCTGACGAAGCTAGCGGTGCCCCAAACACCCCACACTACTCTCCACCTCTTCCCCGACCTCAAGTTCAAGGCACTCGACTCTCGTGCTAGATTTGAATTGTCTCCCTGTCGTCAAAGTTTAGTATCTTTCTTCAAATTTTTTCAAACTGGCTACAACTCCACTTGAAGGAATCAGGCCTATTCTTTTCCCTTTCCCGTCGTGCCACCAACCCAGATTTTTCACGGCTCCCCCCTCCCCCCTTCGACACCCAGTACTGTTACCGGATTCTTCGGCTCTCAGCCCCCCCTTCAGCACCCCAGTACCAATACCGAATCCTCCGGGCGTTCAACCTCTTTCAGCCTACGACGAAACCTTCCCTCAATTTCTCTCCCTCCAGGTGTAACGGATATACAGTTCAAGGGAAGCCGCTGGTGATGGACGACCAGGAGATCGCGAGTAAGACCACAAACGACTCTTCCTGATGTTAGAATATTATACAGTTCCGAGTCTCGTGAGTGTGTGGGGCGCCCCGATATTTGGACCAGTCTACGACGAAGTGCCTCCTGGAACGTCCCAGCCCACGATGGGGCCCGATCAATGTTTACGACCAGGAGAACGTCAGCAGGACCAGGGACGACCCCTCCCGGTGTTAGAGCATTATATAGTTCCGGTTCTTTCTTTTTTTCCTCCCTTCTACCCTCCCTTTCCCTCCCTCATATATGTTCCTCAAGCTTTCTCCTACATACCATGTCGTGTATCCCATGACCGAGAGGTAGGTTACGCACAGATCCTAGCGGGCAGCCACGCCTTTGGGCCAGACGCTTCCACTTCCCCAAATACTCGGGCCTTGTGCCTCGATATCACTGAGGTTGTCGCCGGGTTAAGTTACGGATCCCATGCTCCCACTACGGGTTTGGGTAGCAATACTATCTCTCTTATTGACCATCAACTTTGCAACCAGACAGAAAAAAGAAAACTTGCAAGAAACTTGAACAAAGAAGATGAAGTGAAAAGAGAACACAACTTGAGAAGGCAATGCAAGCAAGACGATGTGTGAAATGCCAAGTTGAATATTGGATCGCAGATGAGACAAGAAACCAAGTTATATAATGTGAATTTTCTAGGAAACAATGTCTGATTTCTTGTATCAGGATGGCACAAAAACAAAACAGTAAGCATCAAACTTTCATAAAAAGAGGAAGGAGAGAATGAGTCCTCGAAAAGAAATAAGATAACTTGAACTAACTTATCAGACTGAGCACTTTAACGACCGGCTAAAATCACTACAGTTGACTTTTCACTGTTCAAGTTTTGACCGGCCCGTTAGAGTCTCCTTTGCACGACGTTTCGACTTCACTAACTAGTTTTCGATTTCGTTCAGAAATGACTTCAAACGATCAATTTAAAGATTCAGCTATGAATCGCCTTTTCCCCCATATCACTGCCTTTTTGTCTATTTTACAGTGACACAGTCATAGCGGTAAATTTGTTGACAAGGACGTGAACCGGTGAAAAATGAGCCCAGAGTCATAGCCGATGGTACTTTTTACCCAGAAGCGAATCCTGGACACTTGAACTACACGTTGGACTTGAAGCCAGCCTTCTGAATCAAGTACTTTACAGTAGTTTTTGCAAAGCTCAGCTTACCAAACTCACAATCTACGTTGAGTCGTGACCGTACTTTGCAACCCAAGTCTGCAACAAGTAGAAATCTACGTAAATAAACGAAGTGACCGCTCCGCGATTTACTGGATGACATCTCCCATGTATGCCCTAAACTTCCAGAGCCGCCGGATCAACCATTCATGGGCTGGCAAGGGCACCTTCACCTTATTAAGGAAGACAGACGCGACGGCCTCATGGTCCTTCCCTGGATCCGAGCTTGTAGAGCACTAGGAGTAGGTGTGAGCCTTCGCATCCCGTCGGGTCATATCGGCGACTCCTCTTGGCCGCAAGGCCGACTCACGAGATCCGAAGCGGAAGCAAAAATGGCACGATGTCCCAACGACGATGATATACAACCCTCCTACACGGAGTGGAATCCCCTGGAACTCCCGGTCGTCCTGTCAGTAACCAACCTCATCTGTGACCAAGAAGATAGTGGCGCCAGACACGGTCGACAACGTCATAAAGACGATAAAGACTAACCTGGCGTCGTACAACGTCTGGAAGCTCCGACAACGAGTATCGGAGAACGCCTACAAGACGACTGTTGCCCCCAGGTTCGGTCTCACCTGGGGAATCCGATCAGAGATCCGAAAGCCATTCCAAGCGATGATGAATGAGTTCCTTCAACCCCGAAGTGGTTACTCTGCCAGAGAGGCTGCTTTAAATGCCAACTTGAGGCCTGGAACACCCCCGCTAGACTGAGCGTTACCATTACCAAAGGATCCATTTCACCCAAATGCTCCTACGGATGTGAAGTGACCGGAGATATTAGTCATTACCTTCTCTCCAAATCGGAGCGCCACCCACAAGCCCTAAGGGCGCTAGTCGACGTCAAACACTCAAAATGCAGACAGTGGATTCGCCGGTGCATAGAAAAAGGCCTACTCATGGACGATGACACGGAAGGAGACAGTAAGCTAACGATCATCGGTGAGGAGGGAGCCTTACCAAGACCACTAGCTGAGGACCTGAAGGACGACGGGACAGGTGTAGGCCCACTCGAAGATGATAACCAAAGGCCCCCTAGAGACCCCTCAACACCCATCCATCCGGCAGCCCAGATCATGGCTGACCTAGCAGGGTCCGAGATTCCATACAAGATTGACCTCCTAGCAGCACGGGACTACAAGGCACCACATGTCTACCTACTGGACTGCACGTTTCGAAGGGACGAATGGTTGGTCAGAGAAGATGAAAACTACCTTACTGCAGTTCTAGACGGGAAAGACAGAAAGAGAATATGGGACCATAATGGACTACGAGTTAGACCTCCATACATCCCCAAGGACCCCGATTCCGACAGAGGCGAAGACCCTCCGGTTACGGGGCCCTCAATCCCGTGGAAAGCTACCCGGGCGTGGGGATAGAACCCAAGAGCCATCTATGACCATAGATATGAACATCGGTTAAGGGGACGCAACATGTCTTCAAGCATCATTGTGATAGCAATGGGATCAAAAGGCTATATCTCAGAAACCTCATACTGTCAATGAACTTCGCTTTGTCCTATCGAAAGCTGTAGTACTCGACATCTTCCGCGGGATGACCAAGATCTGCCATGACACAATCCTCCAGGCGTGGAAATTCATCCACAGCGCAGACGCCACGAGATAAACAATGACAAGACTCACCAGGGTCGTCCCCACGTGCACAGAGTCAAAGATAGGACTGAGCCCGACAATCCCTCTGGAAAAGTCTGGGCAGGAAACGCCGCACTCCTAACTGTCTCGTGGGGGGTTCGGGTCGGCCAAGTCAAGGACAAGGGAGACCCTCTGGTCGAGACTGCCAGCCAGTGAGGCTTCCGACCCCCGTGACCGGCACCTCAGCCTGAGGATTCTTCCCCTGTCTTATGTCCTTCACCCAGGCCTCTACACTCTATACCAGGGACATTGCCTCGTGCCAAGTTTGCACGGACACTTTCTTTTATAATCCCCCCGTCCCCCCCTGACTCGACCCCTGTGTCCTCCCTTGATTCATTAAACATTACGTCCAGCTGACGAAGCTAGCGGTGCCCCAAACACCCCACACTACTCTCCACCTCTTCCCCGACCTCAAGTTCAAGGCACTCGACTCTCGTGCTAGATTTGAATTGTCTCCCTGTCGTCAAAGTTTAGTATCTTTCTTCAAATTTTTTCAAACTGGCTACAACTCCACTTGAAGGAATCAGGCCTATTCTTTTCCCTTTCCCGTCGTGCCACCAACCCAGATTTTTCACGGCTCCCCCCTCCCCCCCTTCGACACCCAGTACTGTTACCGGATTCTTCGGCTCTCAGCCCCCCCTTCAGCACCCCAGTACCAATACCGAATCCTCCGGGCGTTCAACCTCTTTCAGCCTACGACGAAACCTTCCCTCAATTTCTCTCCCTCCAGGTGTAACGGATATACAGTTCAAGGGAAGCCGCTGGTGATGGACGACCAGGAGATCGCGAGTAAGACCACAAACGACTCTTCCTGATGTTAGAATATTATACAGTTCCGAGTCTCGTGAGTGTGTGGGGCGCCCCGATATTTGGACCAGTCTACGACGAAGTGCCTCCTGGAACGTCCCAGCCCACGATGGGGCCCGATGAATGTTTACGACCAGGAGAACGTCAGCAGGACCAGGGACGACCCCTCCCGGTGTTAGAACATTATATAGTTCCGGTTCTTTCTTTTTTTCCTCCCTTCTACCCTCCCTTTCCCTCCCTCATATATGTTCCTCAAGCTTTCTCCTACATACCATGTCGTGTATCCCATGACCGAGAGGTAGGTTACGCACAGATTCTAGCGGGCAGCCACGCCTTTGGGCCAGACGCTTCCACTTCCCCAAATACTCGGGCCTTGTGCCTCGATATCACTGAGGTTGTCGCCGGGTTAAGTTACGGATCCCATGCTCCCACTACGGGTTTGGGTAGGAATACTATCTCTCTTATTGGCCATCAACTTTGCAACCAGACAGAAAAAAGAAAACTTGCAAGAAACTTGAACAAAGAAGATGAAGTGAAAAGAGAACACAACTTGAGAAGGCAATGCAAGCAAGACGATGTGTGAAATGCCAAGTTGAATATTGGATCGCAGATGAGACAAGAAACCAAGTTATATAATGTGAATTTTCTAGGAAACAATGTCTGATTTCTTGTATCAGGATGGCACAAAACAAAACAGTAAGCATCAAACTTTCATAAAAAGAGGAAGGAGAGAAGGAGTCCTCGAAAAGAAATAAGATAACTTGAACTAACTTATCAGACTGAGCACTTTAACGACCGGCTAAAATCACTACAGTTGACTTTTCACTGTTCAAGTTTTGACCGGCCCGTTAGAGTCTCCTTTGCACGACGTTTCGACTTCACTAACTAGTTTTCGATTTCGTTCAGAAATGACTTCAAACGATCAATTTAAAGATTCAGCTATGAATCGCCTTTTCCCCCATATCACTGCCTTTTTGTCTATTTTACAGTGACACAGTCATAGCGGTAAATTTGTTGACAAGGACGTGAACCGGTGAAAAATGAGCCCAGAGTCATAGCCGATGGTACTTTTTACCCAGAAGCGAATCCTGGACACTTGAACTACACGTTGGACTTGAAGCCAGCCTTCTGAATCAAGTACTTTACAGTAGTTTTTGCAAAGCTCAGCTTACCAAACTCACAATCTACGTTGAGTCGTGACCGTACTTTGCAACCCAAGTCTGCAACAAGTAGAAATCTACGTAAATAAACGAAGTGACCGCTCCGCGATTTACTGGATGACATCTCCCATGTATGCCCTAAACTTCCAGAGCCACCGGATCAACCATTCATGGGCTGGCAAGGGCACCTTCACCTTATTAAGGAAGACAGACGCGACGGCCTCATGGTCCTTCCCTGGATCCGAGCTTGTAGAGCACTAGGAGTAGGTGTGAGCCTTCGCATCCCGTCGGGTCATATCGGCGACTCCTCTTGGCCGCAAGGCCGACTCACGAGATCCGAAGCGGAAGCAAAAATGGCACGATGTCCCAACGACGATGATATACAACCCTCCTACACGGAGTGGAATCCCCTGGAACTCCCGGTCGTCCTGTCAGTAACCAACCTCATCTGTGACCAAGAAGATAGTGGCGCCAGACACGGTCGACAACGTCATAAAGACGATAAAGACTAACCTGGCGTCGTACAACGTCTGGAAGCTCCGACAACGAGTATCGGAGAACGCCTACAAGACGACTGTTGCCCCCAGGTTCGGTCTCACCTGGGGAATCCGATCAGAGATCCGAAAGCCATTCCAAGCGATGATGAATGAGTTCCTTCAACCCCGAAGTGGTTACTCTGCCAGAGAGGCTGCTTTAAATGCCAACTTGAGGCCTGGAACACCCCCGCTAGACTGAGCGTTACCATTACCAAAGGATCCATTTCACCCAAATGCTCCTACGGATGTGAAGTGACCGGAGATATTAGTCATTACCTTCTCTCCAAATCGGAGCGCCACCCACAAGCCCTAAGGGCGCTAGTCGACGTCAAACACTCAAAATGCAGACAGTGGATTCGCCGGTGCATAGAAAAAGGCCTACTCATGGACGATGACACGGAAGGAGACAGTAAGCTAACGATCATCGGTGAGGAGGGAGCCTTACCAAGACCACTAGCTGAGGACCTGAAGGACGACGGGACAGGTGTAGGCCCACTCGAAGATGATAACCAAAGGCCCCCTAGAGACCCCTCAACACCCATCCATCCGGCAGCCCAGATCATGGCTGACCTAGCAGGGTCCGAGATTCCATACAAGATTGACCTCCTAGCAGCACGGGACTACAAGGCACCACATGTCTACCTACTGGACTGCACGTTTCGAAGGGACGAATGGTTGGTCAGAGAAGATGAAAACTACCTTACTGCAGTTCTAGACGGGAAAGACAGAAAGAGAATCTGGGACCATAATGGACTACGAGTTAGACCTCCATACATCCCCAAGGACCCCAATTCCGACAGAGGCGAGGACCCTCCGGTTACGGGGCCCTCAATCCCGTGGAAAGCTACCCGGGGGTGGGGATAGAACCCAAGAGCCATCTATGACCATAGATATGAACAACTGCAAGACACGATCCACCAGCATCGGTTAAGGGGACGCAACATGTCTTCAAGCATCATTGTGATAGCAATGGGATCAAAAGGCTATATGTCAGAAACCTCATACTGTCAATGAACTTCGCTTTGTCCTATCGAAAGCTGTAGTACTCGACATCTTCCGCGGGATGACCAAGATCTGCCATGACACAATCCTCCAGGCGTGGAAATTCATCCACAGCGCAGACGCCACGAGATAAACAATGACAAGACTCACCAGGGTCGTCCCCACGTGCACAGAGTCAAAGATAGGACTGAGCCCGACAATCCCTCTGGAAAAGTCTGGGCAGGAAACGCCGCACTCCTAACTGTCTCGTGGGGGGTTCGGGTCGGCCAAGTCAAGGACAAGGGAGACCCTCTGGTCGAGACTGCCAGCCAGTGAGGCTTCCGACCCCCGTGACCGGCACCTCAGCCTGAGGATTCTTCCCCTGTCTTATGTCCTTCACCCAGGCCTCTACACTCTATACCAGGGACATTGCCTCGTGCCAAGTTTGCACGGACACTTTCTTTTATAATCCCCCCGTCCCCCCCTGACTCGACCCCTGTGTCCTCCCTTGATTCATTAAACATTACGTCCAGCTGACGAAGCTAGCGGTGCCCCAAACACCCCACACTACTCTCCACCTCTTCCCCGACCTCAAGTTCAAGGCACTCGACTCTCGTGCTAGATTTGAATTGTCTCCCTGTCGTCAAAGTTTAGTATCTTTCTTCAAATTTTTTCAAACTGGCTACAACTCCACTTGAAGGAATCAGGCCTATTCTTTTCCCTTTCCCGTCGTGCCACCAACCCAGATTTTTCACGGCTCCCCCCTCCCCCCTTCGACACCCAGTACTGTTACCGGATTCTTCGGCTCTCAGCCCCCCCTTCAGCACCCAGTACCGATACCGAATCCTCCGGGCGTTCAACCTCTTTCAGCCTACGACGAAACCTTCCCTCAATTTCTCTCCCTCCAGGTGTAACGGATATACAGTTCAAGGGAAGCCGCTGGTGATGGACGACCAGGAGATCGCGAGTAAGACCACAAACGACTCTTCCTGATGTTAGAATATTATACAGTTCCGAGTCTCGTGAGTGTGTGGGGCGCCCCGATATTTGGACCAGTCTACGACGAAGTGCCTCCTGGAACGTCCCAGCCCACGATGGGACCCGATGAATGTTTACGACCAGGAGAACGTCAGCAGGACCAGGGACGACCCCTCCCGGTGTTAGAGCATTATATAGTTCCGGTTCTTTCTTTTTTTCCTCCCTTCTACCCTCCCTTTCCCTCCCTCATATATGTTCCTCAAGCTTTCTCCTACATACCATGTCGTGTATCCCATGACCGAGAGGTAGGTTACGCACAGATTCTAGCGGGCAGCCACGCCTTTGGGCCAGACGCTTCCACTTCCCCAAATACTCGGGCCTTGTGCCTCGATATCACTGAGGTTGTCGCCGGGTTAAGTTACGGATCCCATGCTCCCACTACGGGTTTGGGTAGGAATACTATCTCTCTTATTGACCATCAACTTTGCAACCAGACAGAAAAAAGAAAACTTGCAAGAAACTTGAACAAAGAAGATGAAGTGAAAAGAGAACACAACTTGAGAAGGCAATGCAAGCAAGACGATGTGTGAAATGCCAAGTTGAATATTGGATCGCAGATGAGACAAGAAACCAAGTTATATAATGTGAATTTTCTAGGAAACAATGTCTGATTTCTTGTATCAGGATGGCACAAAACAAAACAGTAAGCATCAAACTTTCATAAAAAGAGGAAGGAGAGAAGGAGTCCTCGAAAAGAAATAAGATAACTTGAACTAACTTATCAGACTGAGCACTTTAGCGACCGGCTAAAATCACTACAGTTGACTTTTCACTGTTCAAGTTTTGACCGGCCCGTTAGAGTCTCCTTTGCACGACGTTTCGACTTCACTAACTAGTTTTCGATTTCGTTCAGAAATGACTTCAAACGATCAATTTAAAGATTCAGCTATGAATCGCCTTTTCCCCCATATCACTGCCTTTTTGTCTATTTTACAGTGACACAGTCATAGCGGTAAATTTGTTGACAAGGACGTGAACCGGTGAAAAATGAGCCCAGAGTCATAGCCGATGGTACCTTTTACCCAGAAGCGAATCCTGGACACTTGAACTACACGTTGGACTTGAAGCCAGCCTTCTGAATCAAGTACTTTACAGTAGTTTTTGCAAAGCTCAGCTTACCAAACTCACAATCTACGTTGAGTCGTGACCGTACTTTGCAACCCAAGTCTGCAACAAGTAGAAATCTACGTAAATAAACGAAGTGACCGCTCCGCGATTTACTGGATGACATCTCCCATGTATGCCCTAAACTTCCAGAGCCGCCGGATCAACCATTCATGGGCTGGCAAGGGCACCTTCACCTTATTAAGGAAGACAGACGCGACGGCCTCATGGTCCTTCCCTGGATCCGAGCTTGTAGAGCACTAGGAGTAGGTGTGAGCCTTCGCATCCCGTCGGGTCACATCGGCGACTCCTCTTGGCCGCAAGGCCGACTCACGAGATCCGAAGCGGAAGCAAAAATGGCACGATGTCCCAACGACGATGATATACAACCCTCCTACACGGAGTGGAATCCCCTGGAACTCCCGGTCGTCCTGTCAGTAACCAACCTCATCTGTGACCAAGAAGATAGTGGCGCCAGACACGGTCGACAACGTCATAAAGACGATAAAGACTAACCTGGCGTCGTACAACGTCTGGAAGCTCCGACAACGAGTATCGGAGAACGCCTACAAGACGACTGTTGCCCCCAGGTTCGGTCTCACCTGGGGAATCCGATCAGAGATCCGAAAGCCATTCCAAGCGATGATGAATGAGTTCCTTCAACCCCGAAGTGGTTACTCTGCCAGAGAGGCTGCTTTAAATGCCAACTTGAGGCCTGGAACACCCCCGCTAGACTGAGCGTTACCATTACCAAAGGTTCCATTTCACCCAAATGCTCCTACGGATGTGAAGTGACCGGAGATATTAGTCATTACCTTCTCTCCAAATCGGAGCGCCACCCACAAGCCCTAAGGGCGCTAGTCGACGTCAAACACTCAAAATGCAGACAGTGGATTCGCCGGTGCATAGAAAAAGGCCTACTCATGGACGATGACACGGAAGGAGACAGTAAGCTAACGATCATCGGTGAGGAGGGAGCCTTACCAAGACCACTAGCTGAGGACCTGAAGGACGACGGGACAGGTGTAGGCCCACTCGAAGATGATAACCAAAGGCCCCCTAGAGACCCCTCAACACCCATCCATCCGGCAGCCCAGATCATGGCTGACCTAGCAGGGTCCGAGATTCCATACAAGATTGACCTCCTAGCAGCACGGGACTACAAGGCACCACATGTCTACCTACTGGACTGCACGTTTCGAAGGGACGAATGGTTGGTCAGAGAAGATGAAAACTACCTTACTGCAGTTCTAGACGGGAAAGACAGAAAGAGAATCTGGGACCATAATGGACTACGAGTTAGACCTCCATACATCCCCAAGGACCCCAATTCCGACAGAGGCGAGGACCCTCCGGTTACGGGGCCCTCAATCCCGTGGAAAGCTACCCGGGGGTGGGGATAGAACCCAAGAGCCATCTATGACCATAGATATGAACAACTGCAAGACACGATCCACCAGCATCGGTTAAGGGGACGCAACATGTCTTCAAGCATCATTGTGATAGCAATGGGATCAAAAGGCTATATGTCAGAAACCTCATACTGTCAATGAACTTCGCTTTGTCCTATCGAAAGCTGTAGTACTCGACATCTTCCGCGGGATGACCAAGATCTGCCATGACACAATCCTCCAGGCGTGGAAATTCATCCACAGCGCAGACGCCACGAGATAAACAATGACAAGACTCACCAGGGTCGTCCCCACGTGCACAGAGTCAAAGATAGGACTGAGCCCGACAATCCCTCTGGAAAAGTCTGGGCAGGAAACGCCGCACTCCTAACTGTCTCGTGGGGGGTTCGGGTCGGCCAAGTCAAGGACAAGGGAGACCCTCTGGTCGAGACTGCCAGCCAGTGAGGCTTCCGACCCCCGTTACCGGCACCTCAGCCTGAGGATTCTTCCCCTGTCTTATGTCCTTCACCCAGGCCTCTACACTCTATACCAGGGACATTGCCTCGTGCCAAGTTTGCACGGACACTTTCTTTTATAATCCCCCCGTCCCCCCCTGACTCGACCCCTGTGTCCTCCCTTGATTCATTAAACATTACGTCCAGCTGACGAAGCTAGCGGTGCCCCAAACACCCCACACTACTCTCCACCTCTTCCCCGACCTCAAGTTCAAGGCACTCGACTCTCGTGCTAGATTTGAATTGTCTCCCTGTCGTCAAAGTTTAGTATCTTTCTTCAAATTTTTTCAAACTGGCTACAACTCCACTTGAAGGAATCAGGCCTATTCTTTTCCCTTTCCCGTCGTGCCACCAACCCAGATTTTTCACGGCTCCCCCCTCCCCCCCTTCGACACCCAGTACTGTTACCGGATTCTTCGGCTCTCAGCCCCCCCTTCAGCACCCCAGTACCAATACCGAATCCTCCGGGCGTTCAACCTCTTTCAGCCTACGACGAAACCTTCCCTCAATTTCTCTCCCTCCAGGTGTAACGGATATACAGTTCAAGGGAAGCCGCTGGTGATGGACGACCAGGAGATCGCGAGTAAGACCACAAACGACTCTTCCTGATGTTAGAATATTATACAGTTCCGAGTCTCGTGAGTGTGTGGGGCGCCCGATATTTGGACCAGTCTACGACGAAGTGCCTCCTGGAACGTCCCAGCCCACGATGGGACCCGATGAATGTTTACGACCAGGCGAACGTCAGCAGGACCAGGGACGACCCCTCCCGGTGTTAGAACATTATATAGTTCCGGTTCTTTCTTTTTATCCTCCCTTCTACCCTCCCTTTCCCTCCCTCATATATGTTCCTCAAGCTTTCTCCTACATACCATGTCGTGTATCCCATGACCGAGAGGTAGGTTACGCACAGATCCTAGCGGGCAGCCACGCCTTTGGGCCAGACGCTTCCACTTCCCCAAATACTCGGGCCTTGTGCCTCGATATCACTGAGGTTGTCGCCGGGTTAAGTTACGGATCCCATGCTCCCACTACGGGTTTGGGTAGGAATACTATCTCTCTTATTGACCATCAACTTTGCAACCAGACAGAAAAAAGAAAACTTGCAAGAAACTTGAACAAAGAAGATGAAGTGAAAAGAGAACACAACTTGAGAAGGCAATGCAAGCAAGACGATGTGTGAAATGCCAAGTTGAATATTGGATCGCAGATGAGACAAGAAACCAAGTTATATAATGTGAATTTTCTAGGAAACAATGTCTGATTTCTTGTATCAGGATGGCACAAAACAAAACAGTAAGCATCAAACTTTCATAAAAGGAGGAAGGAGAGAAGGAGTCCTCGAAAAGAAATAAGATAACTTGAACTAACTTATCAGACTGAGCACTTTAACGACCGGCTAAAATCACTGCAGTTGACTTTTCACTGTTCAAGTTTTGACCGGCCCGTTAGAGTCTCCTTTGCACGACGTTTCGACTTCACTAACTAGTTTTCGATTTCGTTCAGAAATGACTTCAAACGATCAATTTAAAGATTCAGCTATGAATCGCCTTTTCCCCCATATCACTGCCTTTTTGTCTATTTTACAGTGACACAGTCATAGCGGTAAATTTGTTGACAAGGACGTGAACCGGTGAAAAATGAGCCCAGAGTCATAGCCGATGGTACTTTTTACCCAGAAGCGAATCCTGGACACTTGAACTACACGTTGGACTTGAAGCCAGCCTTCTGAATCAAGTACTTTACAGTAGTTTTTGCAAAGCTCAGCTTACCAAACTCACAATCTACGTTGAGTCGTGACCGTACTTTGCAACCCAAGTCTGCAACAAGTAGAAATCTACGTAAATAAACGAAGTGACCGCTCTGCGATTTACTGGATGACATCTCCCATGTATGCCCTAAACTTCCAGAGCCACCGGATCAACCATTCATGGGCTGGCAAGGGCACCTTCACCTTATTAAGGAAGACAGACGCGACGGCCTCATGGTCCTTCCCTGGATCCGAGCTTGTAGAGCACTAGGAGTAGGTGTGAGCCTTCGCATCCCGTCGGGTCATATCGGCGACTCCTCTTGGCCGGAAGGCCGACTCACGAGATCCGAAGCGGAAGCAAAAATGGCACGATGTCCCAACGACGATGATATACAACCCTCCTACACGGAGTGGAATCCCCTGGAACTCCCGGTCGTCCTGTCAGTAACCAACCTCATCTGTGACCAAGAAGATAGTGGCGCCAGACACGGTCGACAACGTCATAAAGACGATAAAGACTAACCTGGCGTCGTACAACGTCTGGAAGCTCCGACAACGAGTATCGGAGAACGCCTACAAGACGACTGTTGCCCCCAGGTTCGGTCTCACCTGGGGAATCCGATCAGAGATCCGAAAGCCATTCCAAGCGATGATGAATGAGTTCCTTCAACCCCGAAGTGGTTACTCTGCCAGAGAGGCTGCTTTAAATGCCAACTCGAGGCCTGGAACACCCCCGCTAGACTGAGCGTTACCATTACCAAAGGATCCATTTCACCCAAATGCTCCTACGGATGTGAAGTGACCGGAGATATTAGTCATTACCTTCTCTCCAAATCGGAGCGCCACCCACAAGCCCTAAGGGCGCTAGTCGACGTCAAACACTCAAAATGCAGACAGTGGATTCGCCGGTGCATAGAAAAAGGCCTACTCATGGACGATGACACGGAAGGAGACAGTAAGCTAACGATCATCGGTGAGGAGGGAGCCTTACCAAGACCACTAGCTGAGGACCTGAAGGACGACGGGACAGGTGTAGGCCCACTCGAAGATGATAACCAAAGGCCCCCTAGAGACCCCTCAACACCCATCCATCCGGCAGCCCAGATCATGGCTGACCTAGCAGGGTCCGAGATTCCATACAAGATTGACCTCCTAGCAGCACGGGACTACAAGGCACCACATGTCTACCTACTGGACTGCACGTTTCGAAGGGACGAATGGTTGGTCAGAGAAGATGAAAACTACCTTACTGCAGTTCTAGACGGGAAAGACAGAAAGAGAATCTGGGACCATAATGGACTACGAGTTAGACCTCCATACATCCCCAAGGACCCCAATTCCGACAGAGGCGAGGACCCTCCGGTTACGGGGCCCTCAATCCCGTGGAAAGCTACCCGGGGGTGGGGATAGAACCCAAGAGCCATCTATGACCATAGATATGAACAACTGCAAGACACGATCCACCAGCATCGGTTAAGGGGACGCAACATGTCTTCAAGCATCATTGTGATAGCAATGGGATCAAAAGGCTATATCTCAGAAACCTCATACTGTCAATGAACTTCGCTTTGTCCTATCGAAAGCTGTAGCACTCGACATCTTCCGCGGGATGACCAAGATCTGCCATGACACAATCCTCCAGGCGTGGAAATTCATCCACAGCGCAGACGCCACGAGATAAACAATGACAAGACTCACCAGGGTCGTCCCCACGTGCACAGAGTCAAAGATAGGACTGAGCCCGACAATCCCTCTGGAAAAGTCTGGGCAGGAAACGCCGCACTCCTAACTGTCTCGTGGGGGTTCGGGTCGGCCAAGTCAAGGACAAGGGAGACCCTCTGGTCGAGACTGCCAGCCAGTGAGGCTTCCGACCCCCGTTACCGGCATCTCAGCCTGAGGATTCTTCCCCTGTCTTATGTCCTTCACCCAGGCCTCTACACTCTATACCAGGGACATTGCCTCGTGCCAAGTTTGCACGGACACTTTCTTTTATAATCCCCCCGTCCCCCCCTGACTCGACCCCTGTGTCCTCCCTTGATTCATTAAACATTACGTCCAGCTGACGAAGCTAGCGGTGCCCCAAACACCCCACACTACTCTCCACCTCTTCCATACATACATACATACATACATGCATATATACATGCATACATGCATGCATGCATGCATGCATACATACATACATGCGTACGTACAAACATGCGAACGTACATACATACATACATACATACATGCATGCATGCATACATACATACATACATACATACATAGCATCTATCTATCTATCTATCTATCTATCTATCTATCTATCTATCTATCTATCTATCTATCTATCTATCTATCCATCCATCCATCCATCTATCCATCTATCCATCTATCTATCTATCTATATATCTATCTATCTATCTATCTATCTATCTATCTATCTATCTATCTATCTATCTATCTATCTATCTATCTATCTATCCATCTATCCATCTATCCATCTATCCATCTATCCATCTATCCATCTATCCATCCATCTATCTATCTATCTATCTATCTATCTATCTATCTATCTATCTATCTATCTATCTATCTATCTATCTATCTATCTATCTATCTATCTATCTGTCCTGGGCATGATGGTAAACTGCATCCCGGAGTTGGACTCGACCCACTGGCACCTACATGGGGGTCGATCTATCTCCTTCAGCCCTTCACCAGCTGTTTTTGCAGTCGCAGCTGGTGCAGCGTGACTGGCCAGTGCTGATGACTACCCTTCATCGGCCCTCGATACACTCTCAAACTGTTCGGGAAAGCCCTAAGAGCCTTCGATACCGCGGCCTGCGGGAAACCGCAAGGTGCAGCAGTCGAGGTAACGCTCGTCGGATGGTAAAAACTCGAAGGATATGGCCACGCAGGGAATAATGGGTAACCCGCAGCCAAGTCCCTTCTTGTCAGGCCAACCCCGCGCATGGCTCCTACTCGGTACGACTACCTCTGATTGGCTGCCTTGGACTGACTTGGTGTTCCGACGTGAGTTTAGTGACCAGCGGATATGGCAAATGGTCACTACTCTCGACGTCGGCCCACTTATGTCACCGCTGCAGCTGGCCCGGTAGTCCTCCGTCGCCACTACCCAGTGCTGTCCTGACAAATGGGAAAGGTTCAGAGACTAGACGGGAGTGGGATCTTCCTGTGTGCGGGTAGGCACATAAGCAGGGAGATCTTAAGGTATAGTCCGGCCGCCGCGAAAGTGGTCGCCTTGGATGAAGCTCGAGGGTTGGTGTACCCCTCGGGCCCGAGCCTTGGCGGGGCACGTGATCACGGACACGTGTATGGGTTGGTTCTACGGCCCTCTAGCCAGGGAGGGTTGTAGAACCTTCAGACTGCATACATTCTAAGCTTAGTGCTTCCTCCCAGCCCGCTACCCAGCCTCCGTCTGGAGGCGGGGTGGAATGGATGCCTATGTCTTCGGATATGCAGAGCTGATAGACCAAACATATCTATCTATCTATCTATCTATCTATCTATCTATCTATCTATCTATCTATCTATCTATCTATCTATCTATCTATCTATCCATCTATCAATCTATCCATCTATCTATCTATCTATCTATCTATCTATCTTGTTCCCTCAGGGTGCCCTTTCTCGCTTGTTGAGCCCGGAACAAAACCCACAGTGCTCTGTCGGTTTATACTAGACTGTGGAACAGTCTCGAAACTCCATCTGCTTACTGGGCCCTCTGTAATGGAGGTGGGAGCTCGTTCTGCAAGGGGCGCTTTATGGAACGAGCCCTGGCCCCGCCTGGTACTAGGGAGCTTTGGTATTGCCTGTATCAGTCCCTTCCGTGCAAACATCACGGCTTAGCTGGGCATCGGGTTAATACTTTACCCACAGACTTCCTGGTTGACGAAATCAGAAGCTCCTTTTTTCTGACATTAGTCGATATTTCATCTATCTATCTATCTATCTATCTATCTATCTATCTATCTATCTATCTATCTATCTATCTAGCATAGCATAGCATAGCATAGCATAGCATAGCATGCATGCATGATGCATGCTATGCATACATACATACATACATACATACATACATACATACATACATACGTACGTACATCCATACATGTCAGATCTTATACACGCATACATTATATAAAATAACACTATTATTATTATTATTATTATTATTATTATTATTATTATTATTATTATTATTATTATTATTATTATTATTATTATTATTATTATTATTATTATTATTATTATTATTATTATTGGACACCGTGATAGCCCAGTGGTCAAGTTCTACCATCTGGGCCCTGTCGCCAGTTCGATTCCCGTCGGTGCCACCAGTATTTTCATTGAACATACCGATCCGTCTGGACCAGTATTTTCATTGAACATACCGGCCCGTCTGGAAGTGTTGGAACTGCCCTTGCGGGGGTGTCATTAGAGCTTATCGTCAATTCTTCGTACTCCCCTCACGGGTGAGACGATGGAGGCGCATGTGCAGAAATGCATCAGCCATTGACAGAGAAGCACTATTATTATTATTATTATTATTATTATTATTATTATTATTATTATTATTATTATTATTACTACTACTACTTCTATTACTATTATTATTATTATTATTATTATTATTATTATTATTATTATTGTTGTTGTTGTTGTTGTTGTTGTTGTTGTTGTTGTTTGTTGTTGTTGTTTGTTGTTTGTTTGTTGTTTGTTTGGAACAATGTTTTTTATTGCATATGCACGCGCATACATACATACATACATACATAGATACATACATACATACATACATACATACATGCATGCATGCATGCATGCATGCATACATGCATGCATGCATGCATGCATACATACTTATTACATACATACACACATACATACATACATACATACATGCATACATACATACATATGCGTACGTACAAACATGCGTACATACATACATACATACATACAGACAGACAGACATACATACGTACATACATACATACATACATACATGCATACATGCATAGTAAAATACATACATACATACATCAATACATACATGCATGCATGCATGCATACATACATACATACATACATAGCATAGCATAGCATAGCATAGCATAGCATAGCATAGTAAGTAAATAAACGAAGTCACCGCTCTGCTATTTACTGGTATTTCACCTGCTCTCTGGAGTCAGGACTTAACGCAAGTACGAGCCGTCACAACGACTCAGACTACCTCCGGACGGATGTTAGCCAGATCGGCATTGGCGGCGCCCTTCACAAAGGCCCAGAGCGATCACCGGCGAAACCTGCACATCTTCCGGATAGGCAAGCAAGCAACATCGAAGGAATAGCCCCTCCATCACTCTCAAGTGGGCTTTACTCATCGTATCGGCTTCACCCGCCACGGCGCCCAGCGCTTTTCCCACTTGGTCCGTCATCGTCCCTAGTCAAGCTACCCCACGACCAGAGTATCCCTGTAAGTCCTTGATCGCCTCTTACCTGCAGGTCAACGATCATTCTCATTTGAACCTGAACACCTCAGTGATTATATCGGCACGGCATAATTGGTGCTGCTGCATTAAATTTGGTTCATCTCGGTTGTGCGATACCTGGCCACCTAGCCTCCTACGGCTCGAAGTCAGCTCCCCGATATCAACGCATCGCTACTGCGCCTCACTTGTCCCAGTCCCGCTACCGCATCCCGATATCGGATTCCCGCCCCGGCTGATCTCCGTCTGCAATTGCGCTACTCATCGACGCACTTCTTTTTCATCCCTTCCCCTAAGGTTTAAAGAGACCCACCTCTCTCTCTTTTTTCCTTTTCCCTTTTTTTTAGCAAGACAAGTCACTGACCCATAGTTAGTCACTGGCTCATTCTGTACGCAACTCTACTCAACCGTTAGGTCCGACCTGGGGGGGGGGGGGGGGGGGGGGGGGAGCAGCATCAGACTGAGCTTTTTAACGACCGGCCAAAACACTAATTACCGTTGACTTTTCACTCTTCAAAATTTTGACAGTGACCGGCCCGTTAGATCAAGTTCTCCTCTGCACGACGTTTCGAATTTACTACGTGACTAACTAGTTTTCGATTTCGTTCAGAAATGACTTCAAACTATCAATTTAAAAATCAGCTATGAATTGTCTTTTTTCACCATATCATTGCCTATTTGTCCTTTTTACCGTGACACAGTCATAACGATGAATTTGTTGACAAGGACGCCGCTGAGCCGCATGATGTGAAAAAGGTGCCACCGTCACAACAATTCATGACTGGGAAGGTTTTTTCCCAAAAGCAACTCAGCCGAACTATTCACTAACTGATCACAAATAGGCCGCCTCACCGTTGAACTACAAGTTGGACTTGACTCTGAGTCAGGCTCGGCCTTTCGAAATACTTTGGCGGCAGTAGTCACCTTTTGCGAAGTTCAACTTAGCAAGCTCACAAACTACGTTCAGTCGTGTTCGTATTAAGGACATATTAATATAATATTATGATCAGTACTAGTAGGCTGCAACCCATTGAGTCTCAGCCGCAACTAAGTTTCACTTAGGCCTGGCCGCCGCTTCAAGTTGCCAAATAGAAATCTTCACGTAAATAAACGAAGTGACCGCTCTGCTATATATTTCAACTTACTATACTGTATTTCACCTGGCCGGCTCTCAGGAGTCTGAGTCAGGATTTAATCAGCCATAGAGATCTTTATTAAGAGTTTGTTGTGTAATTACGAATTACCTCGGGGGGCCTGCAGTGGGTTCACCCGTCACAATGTATCCAAACTCACATTCGAGAAGTTTTGAATTATGAATATTAAGTGAAAATTTTAGTACTCTAATATATAATAATGATTCTCAGAAAATGTTAAAGCCGCCAGAACGTTGAAAGTAGGAGGAAAGGTAGGAGAAACTTTCAGCCGCATGGCAAATCAAGCAGATTTATGATATTTTTACGGCTACCGAAACTGACTACAGGCAGGCGCCGCCAATGCTTGAAAAATCCGCGAATCAAGTTATTCGATTTTGAGTTATTAAAAAATTTACTCTAGCGACTCCAGATTGTTGCAATGGTACGATATTAATATTTAATAACCGATAACTGTCCTAACGATATGAAGACTGAGGAATACCTAACGAAGGGGCTCCTTAGCCTCCAGACCAAGGATAACCAACAGACCGGAACGGTAAGTATTGCCATGATATACCGGGTGGGCCGGCATAAATATTACTGTAATCTATTTATTACCAGGTACTACTACTAGTTACTAAGTACTTCCCACTCATCCCTAGCAGTGGCAAGGTCAAATTTCACGTCAATATTAGTAAGGCGGTCATGTTCGTGAAATCGCGAAATCGTGAAAGAAAGAAAGAAATAAAGAAAGAAATAAAGAAAATGATCATGTTACTTTTTGCGGCGCGTACGTACGCTGTCACTAGTAGCGTTGACATGCTCCCCTATACACACACACACACACACACACACACACACACACATATATATATATATATATAATATGAATGTATGTATGTATGTATGTATATGTATGTATGTATGTATGTATGTATGTATGTATGTATGTATGTATATATTTATATGCATGTATGCATGCACGTACGTTACGTACGTACGCCGCTACGTATGTATGTATGTATGTATGTATGTATGTATGTATGTATGTATGTATGTAGTATGTATGTATGCATGTATGCATGAATGCCTGTATCCATGTATGTATGTATGCATGTATGTATGTATATATGTATGCATGTATGTATGCATGCATGTATGTATATATGTATATATGTATGTATGTATGTATGTATGTATGTATGTATTTTATGTCTTGTATGTATGTATATATGTATGCATGTATGTATGCATGTATGTATGTATGTATGTATTGTATGTATGTATTGTATGTATGTATGTATGTATGTATGCATTATGTATGTATGGATTATGTATGTATGTATGTATGTATGTAAGTATGTATGAATGCATGTATGTATGAATGTATGCATGCATGCATGTATGTATGAATGTATGCATGCATGCATGTATGCATGCATGCATGTATGTATGTATGTATGTTTGTATGCATGCATGCATGTATGCATGCATGCATGCATGTCATCATAT
>WBZZ01006102.1:50000-52500 GCA_019918135.1 Paulinella micropora
CTATCTATCTATCTATCTATCTATCTATCTATCTATCTATCTATCTATCTATTTTGCTCATGTCCACCCTTACGAAGATCCTTCGAGCCTCCTCGAAAAGAAGAGTCCAAAAGTGCACGTCCATCCGGACTATAAGTCACAACCCGGCATTGTCAACCCGGATTCCACCCACAGTGTTGACGCCGAGACATACTCTCATTTCGTCCAAGAAGTGCCCCGAAAGAACCAATCGAAAGAAGAAAGCACCTGATTTTCCCATCAACACCAAGCGTATGGAAAGACATTGAAGAACTCCAATCCGCCCTCCCTCTCATCCTCCCCTTATCTCTCATCCTGCATTCCGTCATAGCCGTCCAGTGTTGCATAGCCCGGGCTAGGTCCCTTCGGGGGTTTAGGCCTTTACACAATGTCATCATTGTAGCTTGCGCAAGCTTACGGTGCTCAAAACACTTGGACTAACGGCTTCCTTTTCTTTCTCTTCTTCCTTATCCTCCCACTCTCCATTCCTAGATTGCCTTTTTCTTCAACGTCCTTCCTCCTCTTCTTTTTCCAGAACACAGTCTACCCGTGATTCCCATCCCGGACACATGCACAGTACACAAATTATTGTTTGATGTGAAACTGCGTTCCTTTGCAAGGACTACATTCCTTTGCGACATCTCATCTATCCATCTATCCATCTATCCATCTATCCATCTATCCATCTATCCATCTATCCATTGACTAGATATCGATCTGCATCTTCAATTATCAAAATTAAATAAAATAATTTAAAATACAGTACTACTTCTACTACTACTACTACTACTACTACTACTACTACTACTACTACTACTACTACTACCCTAGTTGCAGCAGCAGCAGCAGCAGCAGTAGCAGCAGCAGTAGTACTAGTAGTAGTAGTAGTAGTGGTAGCAGTAGTAGCAGTAGTAGCAGTAGTAGTAGTAGTAGTAACAGTAGCAGCAGCTTTTTGTTATTGTTATTATTATTATTATTACTATTATCCCTGAAAGGTGTTGGGAGTAGGGGTGGGGGGTTTGGGAGGGGGGGGGGGGATAAAAATTGTGTACCCCCCCCCCCCCCCCGGGCTACCCCCCCTTTCCGCACATTTGTGGGAACGAGGAGGAGTTGGGAGCTCATATTTGCAGGGTGGCTAGCCCCAGACTCAATGTTGATGCTGATATGATTTTGTTGGACTTCACGCAAATATTTGCGTTAGCGGAGTGTCCTCAATGCCACAATTCCTTGTTTTTTTCTCACCCCTGTCGGAATAGATCACGGTTTGTGTGAACCAGGAGGAGTTGGGAGCTCATAATGACAGGGTGGCTAGCCCCAGACTTGATGTTGATGCTAATATAATTTCTTGAAATTTACGCAAATATTTGCGTTAGGGGAGTGTCCTGAATGCTGTTTTTTTTAAAAGCCTATTTTCTGCACTCTCGTCGGAATAAATCATGGTTTGTGTGAACCAGGAGGAGTTGGGAGCTCATATTGACGTGGTGGCTAGCACCAGACTCGATGTTGATGCTGATGTAATTTTTTCGGAATTCACGCAAATATTTGCGTTAGGGAGTGTCCTGAATGCCAAAATTCCTTGTTTTTTGTACCTCCGGCAATTGAACGTACCCTGTCGACGGGGAAGGGGGTTCCGGGGGGCGAATCCCCCGGGAACCCAAGACCTGCAATTGTGCGTACCCATTTTGGTCGCGGGTGTCACCCAAACCAGGAAAAAATCGAGCTTGGAAAGGGCGGGGGGGGGGGGGGGGGGGGGGTGCGCGCTGCGCGCACCGCAAACCTTTCAGGTGTTGGCGCTGCCCCTAATTATTATTATTATTACTATTATTATTATTATTATTATTATCATTATTATTATTATTATTCAGCCCAATGGCCTCAAGGCGTTAAACTGTGACGCCAACTCATAACCCTTTGGTGGTAGATGCTGGGGAGGAGGGTCGTTGCGCGCGTAAAAGATCTTAAACTCCGCATATGCTGGTTGATAGCCCAGGACCCAGCAGACACCAGATTGTTATGGGTGGGGTTTCGAGGCAGCTCTAGCAACCGCGCTTGGTGTATGCACTTGCACATTCGGTGACGTCTTGCAAGAGGTTGCTGGGACTTCGGAATAACCTCGGCTTAGTGCAGTCTTGCCCTCAGGAGCTCCATCGGTGGCCCCGATCATCAGGCGAGAGACTGACACGGGGGGGTGGAGGACCTCGAACAAGGGTATTGGAGGCTTATGTCCGTTGAGGATATGCCATTAGCTGCATCAGTACGCCTCAGATATAGTGTTATTATTATTATTACATACCATTACTGTATTGTTATTATTATTATTATTATTATTATTATTATTATTATTATTATTATTATTATTATTATTATTATTATTATTATTATTATTTTGGACACCGTGATAGCCCAGTGGTCAAGTTCTACCATCTGGGCCCTGTCGCCAGTTCGATTCCAGTCGGTGCCACCAGTATTTTCATTGAACATA
>WBZZ01006102.1:65000-67500 GCA_019918135.1 Paulinella micropora
CTGGACCTTTGCCTGGAAAACCTTTCTCAGTATGACCCATCTATCTATCTATCTATCTATCTATCTATCTATCTATCTATCTTTCTATCTATCTATCTATCTATCTATCTATCTATCTATCTTTCAAAGACCTCGGATGGATTGTCTACCATGACCTCAGCGAAAACGAACAACGTGCAGCAATCCAAAAGAAGTTCATTCTTTCTATGCAAGCCATCGATAGCTGCTCGATCAATGGCTTTATGAAACTTTGGCTATACCAGCACTACGCTGTCCAGTCACTTGCCTGGCCATTTCTCATTTATGACCTCTGCTTATCTTTCGCCAAAACCCTTGAGAAAATTGCGACCCGCTTCCTCAAAAAATGGGCCAATATCTACAAAAGAGCTCTGGTCTCTTGCCTTTACCGCCCACGCTCGAAATTCGGTCTACAGCTCCAATCCATCGTCTCTTTTTACCAGCGACTTCAAATCAACCGTGCTCAAATGCTGAAGTACTGCCCAGATAAACACCTCTCGTCCATTTATGCGATGAACCTGACGAAACACGAAACATTTCGAACTATCTGGAAACCAGAGCCTGTGCTCGAAAAGCTTGAGGCACAAGTTGATTTTGAATTCAAACATCGAGGCCGATCCGATCATCTCGGACTTGGCCATGGTCGCTACCCAAAAGAACATTCCATCACAGACCGCAAAGACAGGGTTTTAGAATTAGCTGCTGAGACAATACTTGAGACAACCACAGTGCATGACATGGACAAAGCCATGCAAGGGTGCTTCCTTCGTTTTGAAGACGCATGCCCCTTCGACCTCTCCTGGGCTCGCCTCATCGGAACCCGTAATCCCCGTTTAATCTCTTGGGTCATCAACGCAAGCACAAACTCGGTTATTACCCCCGACCTTAGACGTCTGTGGGGAATCATTCCCAACAACAAGTGTGCCCTCTGTTCTGGTCAAGCACATCTATGCCACATCCTCTCCGGTTGCCATGTTGCCCTCAAACAAGGCCGCTATACCTGGCGTCATGACTCTGTGCTCTGCACTATTGAAGCTCCCCTTCAAAAACACATCGAGAGCCAAAACAAACGCTCCCCTATAGACCAAAATGAATCAAAGTCTATGTTTGTGAAAGAGGGCGAGCAGAAGCCTAAGAAACAGTCATTTCATCGACCATCCCTGCTTGACACTGCAAACGATTGGCAACTCCAAACCCAATACACCGGTTCTGAGCAAGCCTTTCCTGTCCACATTTGTGTCACTGACCTCCGCCCCGATATCGTTGTCTGGTCACTGTCTACCAAGATATGTATTCTGATCGAGCTAACGTGCCCGGTCGAGGAAAACATCCTTGACGCACGAGCCTACAAGACCAACCGATACAACAAGCTCAAATCTCAAATCGAGGACAACGGATGGACCTGCCACCTTCGACCAATCGAATGCGGGGCTCGCGGCATGGTATCGTTCTCTGTTCATCGATGTTTCCGCGCCTTGGATTTTTCCCATCCCCAATCCAAATCCCTTTGCTTCAAGCTATCCTCCTGCGTAGCTCGTTGCTCTTTTGCGATTTATCGCTCCTGTGCAGTCATAGCCGTATTGGTGACTGCATTCCATCATAGCCGTCCAGTGTTGCATAGCCCGGGCTAGGTCCCTGCGGGGGTTTAGGCCTCATACAATGTCATCATTGTAGCTTGCGCAAGCTTACGGTGCTCAAAACACTTGGACTAACGGCTTCCTTTTCTTTCTCTTCTTCCTTATCCTCCCACTCTCCATTCCTAGATTGCCTTTTTCTTCAACGTCCTTCCTCCTCTTCTTTTTCCAGAACACAGTCTACCCGTGATTCCCATCCCGGACACATGCACAGTACACAAATTATTGTTTGATGTGAAACTGCGTTCCTTTGCAAGGACTACATTCCTTTGCGACATCTCATCTATCTATCTATCCTTTGCGACATCTCATCTATCTATCTATCTATCTACCTACCTACCTACCTACCTACCTACCTACCTACTTACCTACCTATCTATCTATTTATCTATCTAATCTATCTAATCTAATCTAATCTAATCTAATCTAATCTAATCTGATCTGATCTGATCTGATCTGATCTGATCTGATCTGATCTGATCGGCTCGGCTCGGCTCGGCTCTGCTCGGCTCTGCTCTGCTCTGCTGATCTGCTCTGCTGATCTGCTCTGCTGATCTGCTCTGCTGATCTGCTCTGCTGATCTGCTCTGCTGATCTGCTCTGCTGATCTGCTCTGCTGATCTGCTCTGCTGATCTGCTCTTGCTCTGCTCTTGCTCTGCTCTTGCTCTGCTCTTGCTCTGCTCTTGCTCTTGCTCTTGCTCTTGCTCTTGATCTTGATCTTGATCTGATCTTGATCTTGATCTTGATCTTGATCTTGATCTTGATCTTGATCTGATCTTGATCTGATCTTGGTCTGATCTTGGTCTGATCTTGGTCTGATCTTGGTCTGATCTTGGTCTGATCTTGGT
>WBZZ01006102.1:90000-97363 GCA_019918135.1 Paulinella micropora
GGAAACTTTTTTTCCACATGCAAAATCTGGACATTTAAACAACAAGTTGGACTTGAAGACATCCTTCAAGTACTTTTCAGTAGTTTTTGCAAAGCTCAAGCTTAGCCAACTCACAATCTACGTTCAGTCGTGACCGTACTTTGCATTCCAAGTCTGCAAACAAGTAGAAATCTACGTAAATAAACGAAGTGACCTCTCAGCTATTTACTGGTATTTCACCTGCTCAGAGCCTCTGGAGTCAGGACTCAATGCAGCCATAGAGACTTTTAATAAGACACTGAGTTCGTTGTGTATTTATTAATATCCCTTGGGGTTGTAGTTGGTAGGACAATTACGTTTTACTTTTAGTGATTCAACGTGACTTTGTGACTTGTAAGTAATTTATCCGTATAGTTCTAGTCAATAATTGTAACGGACGTAACGGTCCATATTGGCATTCAGGATTCACACTAATCATTATGTAATAATTACAGTCGTGCGGACTTTATTTCAGTTTCATTATTACTTTTGAGTTTGTTAGTTCTGCTACTAGAGTCTACGTGCGGATTACTACTTGAAAAGTGTCGATTAGTATCGTGGCTTCTAATGCCGGGAGTCTCTCAGCAAACCTGCGTCTAAGATATTAGGTCAGTGAGTGACAGGGTATTACCTAATCAACGGTTATGAGCCGCTGGGGAAAGGAATTTCGGCACCATGCAATCAGCATGAGACAATTGATGTCTCACACACCAGTGTTTAGCGGGAAGAAAAAAGATTTACAGAGTTGCTATTACCAGATAGAGGAGTATGCCTCCTGGATTAGCACAACACTCGGGGATATGTTTCTTGATGCTTTCCAAGACCATAAAGCGGCAAAAACAAATTATGGTTTTGATAGAGACAGGATGAGAAAAGCAGAAGAAATGGAAGAATAGAGAGAACCACACAAGGTGGACACCGGAAGGATCAGACGAAGAAGATGAAACAGAGACACAACAAACACGACAACAGAGACAGAGAAGTAGCCAAACACCACAAGACCAGAAGACACAGATAGAGAAACCTGCCAACTGGAAAGACCTCTCAAAGGAAAAGAAGAACGCTTGGGAGGATAGGGCGAACAAAAAAAAGAAAAGAGCGATGACAAGAACCAACAAGGATGTGTACTTGCTGAGAAAGAAGAGATACAGAGAAGAACAACAGTATCTGCATCGCTGCAGAATGTTCCAACATCTCGTAACAACAGCATTCTCGGAATCTAAGGTGATTCAATTTCTTCGCAGTAAAAATGTTCATTGAAGCCCGTTTGAGAAAGTCTGCATTATCAAAGCAAAATACGGTAATCTAAGTGGTCCGGCGAGATACATAGAGGAGAACGCATTTAAAGAGATGAGACCGAAACCGACAGAGGATGTGGATGAGTATCTAACACAACATCTACTGCAGAAGAACTGGCTAGAAGCCCTGAGAGGGAAGCCCTTTGAGCCAGAGGAAGCAGTAAATGGGTTGTTAGAGAAGCTAGCAGAGCATGAGGCCTATGGGCCCGCATACCTAAACGATCATTATAGATTAGCAGCAGCGAGCAGGCCAACACATGATGATATGGTAGAGTCGGCAAGAGAAATTTACGTGTTGTGGGAAGCGAAGCAGAAGAGACTGAGAAAGGAACGTAGGAAGGAGAAAGAGAAGAAGAAAGAGGGTAAGGGAGCGAATCTACTGTTTGGAGAGGGAGAGGGAGGAGAGAAGGGAGAAAAGAGAGAGAAGAACAAGAAAATTAATTGGACTAAGAACGGGAAGGGCAAGGGCAACAGGAAGTGATAGTTCAGAGCAGGAGTGGTGGCTGACTGCGACATGCTATAACTGCTATCAGACTGGATACACAAAGCGTTTTTGCCCCAAACGAAAGTCAAGCCCCAAACGAACTAGTCCAAAGTCAGCTCACTCTGACTCCACAAAAGGAAAGCAAAGAGACAAGAGTGGCAAGTTTAAAAAGAAAGGAGCCAAAGGAGTCACTCTTATGAGGGGAGAAGTAGGTGAGGAAGGTGAGTCAGAGGAGGAAGAAGGAGATAAGTCTGAAGGGGAAGACAGCTCAGAAGAAGAAGAGTATGGGCTAGTCATGATGGAGGGTGCAGAAGAAGCAATGGAGGGAAACATAGAAAGTGGGGAAAACATTATTGCTCGTGAAGCAGAGCAAGAGGGCGAGGAGGATAATGAGCCTCCAAAGGAGCAAAGTGAGAACAAACCCTTAGATCAACCAGCAAGAGCCCGTGGGGGGGGGGGGGGGGGGGGATGTCGAGTGCTCCATTGGCTCGAAACACACTCCGAGACAGACCCCACAACCCTCCACCCCGCACTCTCACTAGTGCTCAACACCCCGACACCTCTACAACAACCACTCCTGCCCTCACAACCTCACGAGACACATAACGTGTGCAACCCTCACCGTTGCAACCAAAACCCTCGCAAGTGAAAGAGAAAGAGAAACGGAAAGCAAGTGAGAAACCGACACCCACACTCCCTCAGAACTCTAGACAGACAAAGAACGAAACACCACGCCCCACTACATTCACTCCTAAGAGCCACACCACAGGCCCCACTCGTTGTACTGGGCTGAACTGGAAGGGAGAACAGTGTGGAGTTAAGTTTGGACAGGGGGGGAGTTGCGGCAAGGCGGGTGAGGTAGCAAAGAGGCTAGTGTATGCAGACTTATACACTGGTTATCATGCCCGTCACGACCCACTATTCCCTGACATTGACCTAGCACAAGACCCTTCACGTCGCCCACGTCCTTCCCGTGATTATCCGTCCGAGAGTGAGATGATAAGCATACTGAGAGAGAGGGAGGGAAAGGGGGCGAGTGCATAGCAAATCTCGCAAAAAGATACGGCAAAACCCGTGAAGAAAAACTCGCTAAGTCCCGCAAATATCGTAGAAAAAGACAAGGAAAGTGTCGAAAAACCCGGTAAGAAAGGAGTTAGTACAGATTCACGGAATGATGATCTTTTGCCAGGGAATGAGGCAAGGACCGGCGGGACTAGAGCTGAAAAAGAGATTGCATTCGATGAGGCTGATGAGCGTGTAGGAAGGACAAGTGAGGGAAAGTCTTGGCCACCATCGCTACTACCACAAGGTCCGTCTCGTTTGGATAGAGTAGGAGACAGTGTAGAGTCACAGACTGAGCAGACAAGCGACACACACACACACACATACGAAACACCTGTGGGGAAGAGCAGTAAAAGAGACACAGAACACGGAAAGGTAATAAGCTTTGAAGACTTTAAGAGAATAAGTGAACAGCTGAACAACGTTAACCTGTGTATTTTGGATGATGAAACGGGAGATTTCATGATGATGACAAAGAAGGAAGGAGAGAGAGTAGCCGAGGCAGATGGACTGTTGACAGATGTGTTTTGGACTGTGAACTATTTCTAAATCACAAGAGAGACAGTCATAGAGAAGCGAGCAGCTAGAACCACTCAGAGTGCAAAAGCTAAGGAAAGAGCTAAGTGGGAGTGTGAGTTCAGACATAGCGAAGGACATCCAAGACCTGAGAAGACGGAAATAGCTAGGTTGCTATATGCGTTAACGAAGGGAGCAGAAAAGATAGTAGTGAAAGAGGGTTTGTGTTACGACCCGGACGGCAAAGAAAACGAGTTTTACACAGAGCTGTTAGGAATAATAGACTATGGAATACTCGACTTAGCTAAGAATCACGACAATCAATTTGCTCTTTTCATCGTGCGATCGATGCCCCACCTTATGAAAATTTGGGATGAGGTAGAAGCGAGAGGGGTTACACTGAACGCACGCTTGCGGAAGTTACACTCAGGCGATGCATACAAGTTCTTCAGTCCAGAACAGGCAGCAATGAGGAAGAGGGAGTTTGACAGGAAGAGACGGGAGATAGACGAACACTCAGATATGGAGGAGGATGATGAGGAGTTTGACCCGGAAAACCTAGAAAATTCCAGAATCTCCGAGGAGATGAGGTCGGGAATTCCCATAAGCTTTAAATCGTATTGCGAGGTACGAGAAGAGCTTGATTGCAATTGGATGTACGAGGAGAGATTTGAGAGAGAAAGAAAGGACAGAGCCCAAAAGAAAGAGAGTGAGGAGGAAGTGTAGGAGCACAATCTCATGGTAGACGATAGCGAGACGGTAGGACGCAAGAAAAAGATGATAGTTCGAGACAGCGGATCGTCCAGGGATATGGCATGCACACCGCACATCTTACACAACGTCCGAGAGATTGAACCCGTTAGCTTAGTCACCGGAAACGGAGAGAGTGTAGTGCGAAACATGGGGGAGACAAGAATAGATGGATCGGGAAAGCCAGTTTTGGTCAAGAAAGATATGTTGTTAGGGTGCCAGTCAACATTATGTCTACTGGAAACATGGACCACAATCACCACAGATCTATCATTCACCAAAATGGGCAACTACTAATCCTAAAACACCCCATAAGGATTAAAGAGAGTGACGTGATCGTGAGGGGAGACTTACGCCTGGCATGCTCTATCGCTGGGACAATGAAAAAGACAAGCCCCTCAACATAAACGAGCGTTACAACCCCAAAGTGAAAGAGAAGAAGAAGCAGACGGGGTAAACGGGGCGGGAATCCCCAAAGAGAAAATGAGGGCAAGCAAGCGAGAGTAAGTGAGAACGAGGAAGCTAGAGGCAGCGTTTTATACGCTATGTATCCTGAGAAAGGTAAGAAGGGTAAGCCCGTTGACATTTACGTCATACATCAGTGTAGTGGGCATAAAGCTTTACCGAAGACCTATGCATTAGGCAAGGCAATCGGTAGAAAATTGATAGGAAGCGAGGATAGTGTTAGATTTTGTGAAGCCTGTATGATGGGGAAAGCTAAAGTGTTACCCAGATTTAAGGTTAATAGAATTAGGAGAGCGAGTTACCCTTGTGAGATTTTGCATATAGATACTTCCGGACCTTAGGCGGTAATGTCAATTCACGGTAAGTACTATAAATTTTGCGTTACAGACGATTACTCGGGGTACATCAAAGATGATTATTTACGTTACAAGAACGAGTTTGTAGACTGTTTGAAGCAAGCGGTAGCATGGTTTGAAAGGCAGACAGGGAAGAAAGTCAGACAGATCACTTGCGACAACGAGTTCGATGTCCCAACTGAGATTATAGAGTGGTGGAAACCCCTACAATTCATTTGGAAGACTAGTGCTCCAGGTGATAAAGATGGCAACCCCATAGCTGAGAAGGTCAACGACATCACAGCCGGACCAGGCCGGGCCATGCGATATGAGGCTAATTTACCACCCCAGTTTTGGGCGGAAACGGAACACACAGCCACAACCTTGCACAACATTCTTCCAGCCACGACAGGACCTAGGAAAGGAACCTCACCTTTTGAGCAATGTCTAGGCTACAAGCCAGCTATCGGACAACTTAAGCCTATAGGATGTTTAGGTGTAATGTACATAGGAAAGCAGGTAGGCAAAGGCAACTATAGGGGAAAGCGTGTGATGTTACTTGGATACGATGTATTTAAGGAACTATACCGAGTTTGGGATGGTCGAAAGTTCATCACAAATGTGCGTAATGTACGCTTTAACCACAATGTAGTTGGCAAGGATGCTCACCCACCTAGAGAAGTTAGATGGGACGACGAGGAATCTGAGGGGGAGATTAATGACACCGTACAGCAAGAACAGCCGTTAGACGAACACCCGAGCATAAAGATGAGGGGGGGTTAGACAAACATGAGGAGTTACAGGAAGAAAAAGACATTCACCGTCCAGATTCCGGTCTCCCATCAGAGTCAAAGGTAGAACTAGCTGACGACAAGGATGATGGGGCAACACCCGTCACATCGTTAGAGGCGCAAAGCCCCGAAGCAGACCACCCTAGTAGGAGGTACGTAGAGGGAGACGCGCCCACGAAGGGCCTCACTTGGGAGCAAAGTGACAAAGTCACGACAGCTAACATAGTGAGAGGGAAACGAGAAGCTAAGGTTAGGACACCAGTTACACAACCACCTCCGGAAAAGAAGGCAGCAGTTAAAGCAGCTACATTGACAGGAGAGAGAGAGAGAGTTAGTGTTCCGGGAGTAGCTTTCGGGGAAGAATGGGCAAAGGAAGAATATGAAGACAACTGGCAATCAGTTAAGAGAGAAGGAAAAGTCTTAGAACCATGCGAGAAGGGAGAGAGACTAAAAGTCCGTAAGATGCCTAAGCCCAGTCACTTCGTAGTCTTTGACGACGGTCAAGTAGAAAAGATGTTAGATAGCGAAATTAGAAAATATCGGATAGATAGGATAAGACCCGTCGGAGAGCTAGAGCATCCCGAGATGTCCACGGAAAGTATCGTAGAGGATCAAACCACTGCGTTACTGTACCTGACATTGAAGGTACCAAAGGCAATCGTTGATGAGGGATTAACCGCGAAAGAGTTGAAAGCAGGGATGGATAAAGAGATTGAAGCTCTAAAGTCTTTTAACACTTACACGTGGGTAAGCCCTAATGAAGCGAAAGAAAAAGGAGTAAAAGTAGTGAGACTAACATGGGTACATAAAGTCAAACTAGACGAAAAAGGACGTAAGTTCATTAAAGTCAAGGTTAGCTTTGCGGGAAGATATGCTAGAGCCAGGAGTTAGCTATAAGCCAGATCAATTATTCGTGCCCTGTGCCGCGCATCGCTCATTACTCTTTTTGTATAAGCTTGCAACATGGCATGGACATAAGCTATACGGTATAGACTTCAAAAATGCTTATCTAAATGCACGCATGCATGATCCCGTTTATGCTTATGCACCCGATGGGATAGACAGTGAAGAGCATGAATGATATGGAGAGTAGATGGAGCTCTGTATGGCGCACCGCAAGCTGGTAGGAGATGGTATGAGATCTTAGCCCCTAAGTTAGAGGAATTAGGATTCAGGTTACTAGACTCAGATCTATGTATGTTCGTTGAAAAAGATAAGCCGATAAGAGATGCTATCATTGGTATTTTCCATGTAGATGATCTTATTTTCTCAGCTCCTAACGAACAAGCTTACGACCGATTCGCTAGTAAACTAGAAAAGTTTTATCTTCTTAAGCGTAAGGAGGACGCATTTTATTGCATCAGAAGACGTATCGGAAACAGATTTTAAAGGATGTAGGATATGCCGATGTTAGACCAGTAAGCACTCCTAGTGCAGAACATGAGCCTGAACCTATGGGAGAAACATCGCTCTTAGAAAGCATTCAATTCCTAGTTTGGTAGGTAAACTTTTGTTTCTAACTAAGATGACACGTCCAGATGCTGATCAAGCACTGAATGCACGCTAGATGCAAAAGTAAATCCAGGACTGCTTATGCTTTACTAGGTAGGATCTTCAGATATCTGAAAGTTCGTATCGCGTATT
>WBZZ01006103.1:7500-12500 GCA_019918135.1 Paulinella micropora
TTGCCGGAGGTGCCGCAAAGGGCGCCTGGTGGCAAAAAACCTCAATTTCAGGTGTAGGTGCCACCCGCGACCAGAACGGGTACGTACAATCACAGGACTGGGGTTCCCGGGGGAGGGCCCCCCGGACCCCCCCCCTGCCCCGTCGACAGAGTACGTTCAATTGCCGGAGGCACCGGCAAGTAGTGCCCAAAAAACAAGGAAATAATTCAGGACACTCCCCTAACGCAAATATTTGCGTGAATTCCAAAAAAATTATGCCAGCACCAAGATCGAGTCTCGGGCTAGCTACCCTGCCAATATGAGCTCCCAACTCCTCCTGGTCCCCACAAACCATGATTTTTCCCGATGGGGGTGCAAAAAAAGGCCAAAAAAACAAGGAAATTGGGCATTCAAGACACTCCTCTAACGCAAATATTTGCGTGAATTCCAAAATTATATCAGCATCAAGATCGAGTCTGGGACTAACCACCCTGCCAATATGAGCTCCCAAACCCTCCTCGTTCAAACCATGATTTATTCCGATGGCGGGTGCAAAAAAAGGCCAAAAAACAAGGAATTCTGGCATTCAGGACACTGCCATAACGCAAATATTTGCGTGAATTCCAAAGAAATTATATCAGCATCAAGATCAAGTCTGGGGCTAGCCACCCTGTCAATATGAGCTCCCAACTCCTCCTGGTTCACACAAACCATGATTTATTCCAAGTGGGGTGCGAAACAAAACAAAGAATTTTGGCATTCAGGACACTCCCCTAACGCAAATATTTGCGTGACTTCCAAAAAAATTATATCAGCATCAACATCGAGTCTGGAGCTAACCACCCTGCAAATATGAGCTCCGAACTCCTCCTCGTTCCCACAAACCATGATTTATTCCGACAGGGGTGCCGATATGGGGTGGGTGGGGGTGGGTGGGGTACACAATTTCATTTTTCCCCTGACCCCAAACCCCCCACCCCCTTCACCAACACCTTTCAGGGATAATAATAATAATAATAATAATAATAATAATAATAATAATAATAATATGTATGTATGTATCGTCTGCCAATTGCTGAGCCAAAAGGCCATGTGTATCCAGTCCTCCATTCCATAAGGAAAGTCTCCACACCAATCGGTGGAATAAAGGAAGTGACGGCATAGAACATTACTCTAGGAGCTTTATACCAATCAGCCCATGGAAAGGGACCGACGGCCTATGTACTCCCTAATAATAACAACAACAACAACAATAATAATAATAATAATAATAATAATAATAATAATAATAATAATAATAATAATAATAATAATAATAATAGTAATAATAGTAATAATAATAGTAATAATAATAATGATGATGATAATAATAATAACAATAATAATAATAATAATAATAATAATAATAATAAATAATAATAATAATAATAATAATAATAATAATAATAATAATAATAATAATAATAATAATAATAATAATAATAAATATATTGATCTGTCATGGCTGAGCCCGAGGGCCATGCGCCTCCATCCCTCGACCCAACAGGGACTACAGTGAGTATGTTGGGGAGGGAAGAGTGACTCTAACCATCCTGCATAGAAGGCCCCAAAAGGAAGTCCCTACTACCCGCACAGTGTCGGGTACCTTGCAGGAAATCAACTACAAATGATTGATCTTCCCCGCGTGAGAGCTCCACGAGACTGGGTAGGTCCCGCATGGAGGTACTCACAGGGGTAGCAGACATTTCATGCGGTCTGCCAGCGCATGAGGACGTTTTGTGGTAAGTATCTGGGACGCCTCGAAACCCGTCACCACCCCTAGATCGCGGAATGTAAATACCCCTTTGATCCCACGTGGTGTATGTCTTATAAAAAACAACACAACGACATGGCCTCGGAACCAACACAACATAGCCTCGGAACCCACATCGACATAGCCTCGGAACCCACACAACAACAGAGCCTCGGAACCAACACAACAACATAGCCTCGGAACCAACACAACAACATAGCCTCGGAGCCAACACAACGACATAGCCTCGAAACCAGTGGGAAGAGGCCCAACCACCTCCTCTTCCCGTGGGGTGCCATACTGTGCACCCCTCCATAATACTACTACTACTACTACTACTACTACTACTACTACTAATAATAATAATAATAATAATAATAATAATAATAATGATAATAATAATACTATATCTGAGGCGTACTGATGCAGCTAATGGCATATCCTCAACGGACATAAGCCTCCAATACCCTTGTTCGAGGTCCTCCACCCCCCCGTGTCAGTCTCTCGCCTGATGATCGGGGCCACCGATGGAGCTCCTGAGGGCAAGACTGCACTAAGCCGAGGTTGTTCCGCAGTCCCAGCAACCTCTTGCAAGACGTCACCGAATGTGCAAGTGCATACACCAAGCGCGGTTGCTAGAGCTGCCTCGAAACCCCACCCATAACAATCTGGTGTCTGCTGGGTCCTGGGCTATCAACCAGCATATGCGGAGTTTAAGATCTTTTACGCGCGCAACGACCCTCCTCCCCAGCATCTACCACCAAAGGGTTATGAGTTGGCGTCACAGTTTAACGCCTTGAGGCCATTGGGCTGGAACTCTGTTTAGCAAGTGTGACTAGGTTTTTTCATCGGGATTTCCCTCAAATATGTCACAGTCAACACTCCAAGGCAGATTTACTATATCTGAGGCGTACTGATGCAGCTAATGGCATATCCTCAACGGACATAAGCCTCCAATACCCTTGTTCGAGGTCCTCCACCCCCCCGTGTCAGTCTCTCGCCTGATGATCGGGGCCACCGATGGAGCTCCTGAGGGCAAGACTGCACTAAGCCGAGGTTATTCCGCAGTCCCAGCAACCTCTTGCAAGACGTCACCGAATGTGCAAGTGCATACACCAAGCGCGGTTGCTAGAGCTGCCTCGAAACCCCACCCATAACAATCTGGTGTCTGCTGGGTCCTGGGCTATCAACCAGCATATGCGGAGTTTAAGATCTTTTACGCGCACAACGACCCTCCTCCGTAGCATCTACCACCAAAGGGTTATGAGTTGGCGTCACAGTTTAACGCCTTGAGGCCATTGGGCTGGAACTCTGTTTAGCAAGTGTGACTAGGTTTTTTCATCAATAATAATAATAATAATAATAATAATAATAATAATAATAATAATAATAATAATAATAGTGCTTCTCTGTCAATGGCTGATGCATTTCTGCACATGCGCCTCCATCGTCTCACCCGTGAGGGGAGTACGAAGAATTGACGATAAGCTCTAATGACACCCCCGCAAGGGCAGTTCCAACACTTCCAGACGGGCCGGTATGTTCAAGGAAAATACTGGTCCAGACGGATCGTTACGTTCAATGAAAATACTGGTGGCACCGACGGGAATCGAACTGGCGACAGGGCCCAGATGGTAGAACTTGACCACTGGGCTATCACGGGTCCAATAATAATAATAATACTTATAATAATAATGACAATATCAACTGTATGTATATGTGTATGCATGAACTATGCATGTATGTATGTATGCATGTAAACATTTCTCTATATATTACGTACATTTCGATGCATAACCTTTCCATTAGATGTTTTGCCTGGTCGGAGGCCAAGGTTCCTCTCTCTCTCTCTCTCTCTCTCTCTTTCTCTCTCTCTCCTCTCTCTCTCTCTCCTCTCTGTCTCTCTCTTCTCTCTCTCTCTCTCTCTCTCTCTCTCTCTCTCTATCTCTCTCTGTATGTGTGTGTGTGTGTGTATGCCTGTCTCTCTCTCTCTCTCTCTCTCTCTCTCTCTCTCTCTGTGTGCGTGTGTATGTCTCTCTCTCTGTGTCTCTCTCTCTCTCTCTCTCTCTCTCTCTCTCTCTCTCTCTCTCTCTCTCTCTCTCTCTCTCTCTCTCCCTTCTCTCCCTCTTCGTGTTTGACTTGTTCTGCATCACACAGATACTTCCGGCTTTCAGGTGCCACCTTCTTGGCTTTGCTTCCTGAAAAGCCTGGTCGCCTTTGGTGCCACTTTTGCACCCAGAACCCGGAAATCTGCGCGGTGTTGAATGAGTTTTAACACACACTCACACTACCGTATACTACGTTCTGGGCGTGTCTCTCTCTCTCTCTCTCTCTCTCTCTCTCTCTCTCTCTCTTATAATAATAATAATAATAATAATAATAATAATAATAATAATAATAATAATAATAATAATAATAATGATAATAATAATAATAACAATAATAATAATAATAATAATAATAATAATAATAATAATAATAATAATAATAATAATAATATATATTGATCTGTCATGGCTGAGCCCGAGGGCCATGCGCCTCCATCCCTCGACCCAACAGGGACTACAGTGAGTATGTTGGGGAGGGAAGAGTGACTCTAACCATCCTGCATAGAAGGCCCCAAAAGGAAGTCCCTACTACCCGCACAGTGTCGGGTACCTTGCAGGAAATCAACTACAAATGATTGATCTTCCCCGCGTGAGAGCTCCACGAGACTGGGTAGGTCCCGCATGGAGGTACTCACAGGGGTAGCAGACATTTCATGCGGTCTGCCAGCGCATGAGGACGTTTTGTGGTAAGTATCTGGGACGCCTCGAAACCCGTCACCACCCCTAGATCGCGGAATGTAAATACCCCTTTGATCCCACGTGGTGTATGTCTTATAAAAAACAACACAACGACATGGCCTCGGAACCAACACAACAACATAGCCTCGGAACCCACATCGACATAGCCTCGGAACCCACACAACAACAGAGCCTCGGAACCAACACAACAACATAGCCTCGGAACCAACACAACAACATAGCCCGGAGCCAACACAACGACATAGCCTCGAAACCAGTGGGAAGAGGCCCAACCACCTCCTCTTCCCGTGGGGTGCTATACTGTGCACCCCTCCATAATAATAATAATAATAATAATAATAATAATAATAATAATAATAATAATAATAATAATAATAATAATAATAATATGTATGTATGTATGTATTGTCTGCCAATTGCTG
>WBZZ01006103.1:55000-57500 GCA_019918135.1 Paulinella micropora
GCCAGAGCTACCCGGGGACGCTTGGTCCGAACTGGGATCAGTGCTAATACAACCAAGCTAGCTTCTGCTTCTTCTTCATCTTCTTCATCTTCTTCATCATCATCATCATCTTCTTCTTCTTCTTCTTCTTCTTCTTCTTCTTCTTCTTCTTCTTCTTCTTCTTCTTCTTCTTCTTCTTCCTCCTCATCCTCCTCATCCTCCTCCTCTTCCTCTTCCTCTTCTTCATATTCTTCAATAATAGTATAGAAAATCATCCTCCTCCTCCTCTTCCTCTTCCTCTTCCTCTTTCTCATCCTCATCATCCTCCTCTTCCTCTTCCTCTTCCTCTTTCTCATCCTCATCATCCTCCTCTTCCTCTTCCTCTTCCTCTTCCTCCTCCTCTTTCTCATCCTCATCATCCTCCTCTTCCTCTTCCTCTTCCTCTTTCTCATCCTCATCATCCTCCTCTTACTCTTCCTCTTCCTCCTCCTCTTTCTCATCCCTCATCATCCTCCTCTTCCTCTTCCTCTTCCTCTTCTTCAATACCGACGCAACCAAGCTAGACTCTCTCGACAGATTCAACAAGTCTAGTAAATATCTATGATAACCATGGTAGTAGTAGTACTACTATTACCTCTGCTACTACTACTACTACTACTACTACTACTACTACTACTACTACTACTACTACTACTACTACTACTACTACTACTACTACTACTACTTACTACTTACTACTTACTACTACTACTACTACTACTACTACTACTACTACTAATACTACTACTACTACTACTACTACTGTCCACACTTTACAGGTCACTCCCCTGCAAGGGCAGGACTCCTCTTTTTACCAAGAAATCTGCTCAATGGTTGTGCCGGATTCATCAATTTACCTAGAAAGTTACTCAATGATATTTTTAATCACAATTGTGCCAAAAAAGTCGACAAATTTGATCATCGGAGACGTACATTGCTACTCACAAAACTCCCCCCTATCCTATTAATATGTGCCCTGCGGGCCGAAGATTAACTATTGCCTTTTCCCCCCATATCACCTTTTCCCCCAAATTCACATTGAAACACGCATGTGACGATAAATTACTATATTTCGGATATATGACTTTTAGTGCCTCAAGCACTTCTTCATCACTGGTAGGTGTGCTAAATAACGATATAATAGCATTATGAAATGCGATACTTGGTTTCAACTCACTATCGTAGAAGTTGGACACGACTGTCAAGAGCGGAAACCGGAAGCTCAATAGTAGTATGTGACTGTCTATTTCCGTTCCCAGTCATTTTGCCTTGCCAACCCAAAGCAATTTAGATTTTCAAGTCCAACAACCCAACCCTATCCGTTTGGTTACTGTTAACTGACTCAAAATTAGACTTTTGAGAACTGGAGACCAATCAATCCACAATCCGATGCTATGTTTCATCTTTGATCATAGGTTGCAACCCAAGCCTGCAACCTAGTTCGAAATTACGTAAATAAACGAAGTTGACCGTTCTGATATTTACTTGTATTTCACGGGTGACCTGCTCTCATAGAGTCAGTCAACTTACTCAATGCAGCCATAGTGTTCTTATTAAGAGTTCGTTGTATCTGCATATTAATACTTGAAGAGTCGTATACAAACTCACAAGTATGGCAGGCCGCATAATCATCCGGTAGAGCTCAATTTTTCAAAAGGCGAAGGGCCTGACGCAGCATTAGTACTATTCAATCACTGTTGAAAACGAAAAGCCCTTCAGACAAAGCCCTTCAACACAGCCCTTCAATCGGCCAAAGCCCTTCAATCAAAAACCCTTTGAACTCTCTGCACTTAAACTTCAATTTACTTCAATTTACTTTAAAAAACTTCAATTTGCTTAAAAATCTTTCAAATCGTTCAAATCGTTCAAACTAATCTTGGCAAAGGGGTGAGCACGGTCACTTGAGGTCCGGTAAACCCCTGTTATACTAACTATTCTTGAAAGACATACCGGTAGAGCTCAACTTTTCAAAAGGCGAAGTGCCTGTCGCAGCATTAGTACTAGTCAATCACTATCAAGTTATTTTCATTCGGTTACTGAATACGCTATTGCTTTTAATAGATCAGTGTACTATTCTGATACTGAACTCACTTAATCATCATTGTTGCTTGATGATTATGTAATATTGCTATACGGTTAGTCAGCTAGTACTTCAATTAAAACAGCAAAAAGCCTGCTACTTGGCGATGTCAGACTGTTATAGCGATGTTGTGTATACATTAACATTATATTATTGTTAGCGCATAGCTGAAGGCATCATCCAGCTGTAGACAAATAGTAATACTTGTGTAAGTCTCGAGGCTAATTACCTGCCAGAAATTCGTTTCACAGCATGGAAAGAAGAAGAATGCAGGAAAAGAGCAAGATCCAAATAGATATTGCACTGCATCTCAACGCATGCGCCGAAGAAGCACTAGCCGTCACAGCCGGGGGCGCAGTGGGAAGAGCAAGAAGGTCCATCTTGTAGAACTCCACAGGATCT
>WBZZ01006103.1:65000-67500 GCA_019918135.1 Paulinella micropora
CCTACCCACCCTACCTACCTACCTACCTACCTACCTACCGACCTACCTACCCACCCTACCTACCTACCTACCCTACCTACCTACCTACCTACCTACCTACCTCTCTTCCTACTCTCCTTCCCTCCCTCCCTCCCTCCCTACCTACCTACCTACCTTCCTACCTACCTACCTACCTATTTATCTATCCAGGTCCAACCCAGCCCCAAGCATGCGAGCAATCTACAGCCTGACACTCCTGTCTCCCACTGCCCTCGTACTTGCCCGGCATGTCGAACTATCCTAGGTACATACATACATTCAGACAGACATACATAGATACAGACATACATAAATACATATAGAAATATATACAGACATACATACATAATTGCATACCCACCTACCTACCTACCTACCTACCTACCTACCTACCTACCTACATACATACATACATACATACATACATACATACCTCCCCCCACACACGCCCTCGTACATACATACATACATACATACATACATACATACATATACATACATACACACTGTCCTCGTACTTGCCCAGATACATACATACATACATACATACATACATACATACATACATACATATACATGCACACTGTCCTCGTACTTGCCCCGATACAGATACATACATACATACATACATACATACATACATACATACATACATATACATACATACACACTGTCGTCGTACTTGCCTTGATACAGATACATACATACATACATACATACATACATACATACATACAGATAGATACATACATACAGATACATACATGCATACATACATACACACAGTCCTCGCTCTATCCTAGATACAAACATACATACATACATATATACATACATACATACATGCATACATACATACTTACATACATACATACATACATACATACATACAGACAGACATACATAAATACATATAGAAATATATACAGACATACATACATACATGCAGACATACATACATACATACTTACATACATACATACATAGATACAGACATACAGACAGACATACATAAATACATATAGAAATATATACAGACATACATACATACATAAAGACATACATACATACATACATAGGTGATACGCACGAGCAAATGCTGCAGGGACAAATGGTATGTATGTATTTATGTATGTATGTATGTATCTATGTATGTATGTATCTGTGTATGTATGTATGTATGCATGTATGTATGTAATGTAATGTAATACAATAGCAAATGCTGCAGGAGCAAACCGTGGTATCTATCTATCTATGTATGTGTATGTAATGTAATGTAATGTAATGTAATGTAAGGTAAGGTAATGTAATGTAATATAATAGGTAAGGTAAGGTAAGGTAATGTAATGTAATGTAATGTAATGTAATGTAATATGTAATGTAATGTAATGTAATGTAATGTAATGTAATGTAATGTAATGTAATGTAATGTAATGTAATGTAATGGAATGTATGTAATGTAATGTAATGTAATGTAAGGTAAGGTAAAGTAAGGTAAAGTAATGTAAGGTAATGTAAGGTAAGGTAAGGTAAGGTAATAAAAGGTAATGTAAGGTAAGGTAAGGTAATGTAATGTAATGTAATGTAATGTAATATGTAATGTAATGTAATGTAATGTAATGTAATGTAATATGTAATGTAATGTAATGTAATGTAATGTAATGTAATGTAGTGTAATGTAATGTAATGTATGTAATGTAATGTAATGTAAGGTAAGGTAAGGTAATGTAAGGTAATGTAATGTAAGGTAAGGTAAGGTAAGGTAATGTAAGGTAATGTAATGTAATGTAATGTATGTAATGTAAGGTAATGTAAGGTAATGTAATGTAATGTAATGTAAGGTAAGGTAATGTAAGGTAATGTAAGGTAATGTAATGTAATGTAGTGTAAGGTAAGGCAAGGTAAGGCAAGGTAAGGTAAGGTAAGGTAAGGTAAGGTAATGTAATGTAATGTAATGTAATGTAATGTAGTGTAATATGTAATGTAATGTAATGTAATATGTAATGTAATGTAATGTAACGTAATGTAATGTAATGTTTTGTAGTGTAATGTAATGTAATGTATGTAATGCAATGTAATGTAATGTAATGTAAGGTAAGGTAAGTTAAGGTAAGGTAAGGTAATGTAAGGTAATGTAATGTAAGGTAAGGTAAGGTAAGGTAATGTAATGTAATGTAATGTAATGTAATGTAATGTAATGTAATGTAATGTATGCATGTATGTATGTAATGTAATGTCATGTAATGTAATGTAAGGTAAGGTAAGGTAAGGTAATGTAATGTAATAGGTAAGGTAAGGTAAGGTAAGGTAATGTAATGTAATGTAATGTAATATGTAATGTAATGTAATGTAATGTAATGTAATGTAATGTAATGTATGTAATGTAATGTAATGTAATGTAAGGTAAGGTAAGGTAAGGTAAGGTAAGGTAATGTAAGGTAATGTAAGGTAAGGTAAGGTAAGGTAAGGTAATGTAATGTAA
>WBZZ01006103.1:145000-147500 GCA_019918135.1 Paulinella micropora
ATAATAATAATAATAATAATAATAATAATAATAATAATAATAATAATAATAATAATAATAATAGTAATGGTAGTAGTAGTAGTAGTAGTAGTAGTAGTAGTAGTAGTAGTAGTAGTAGTAGTTGTAGTAGTTGTAGTAATAATAATAATAATAATAATAATAATAATAATAATAATAATAATAATAATAATAATAGTAGTAGTAGTAGTAGTAGTAGTAGTAATAATAATAATAATAATAATAATAATAATAATAATAATAATAATAATAATAATATAATAATAATAATAATAATAATAATAAATAATAATAATAATAATAATAATAATAATAATAATAATAAATAATAATAATAATAATATAATAATAGTAATTATTATAATCATAATAATAATAATAATAATATACTTCCTCTAAGGCATACTGATGCAGCTGATGGCACGATCCGTTTCCGGGCATGAGCCTCCATGCCCTTGTTCGAGGTGCTCCATGCCCACCTAGTCAGTCTCTCGACTGATTATAGGGGCCACCGATGGAGCTCCTGAGGGCAAGACTACACTAAGCCGAGGTTATTCCGCAGTCCCAACAACCTCTTGCAAAACGTTGCCGCATGTGCAAGTGCGTACACCAAGCATGGTTGCTAGAACTACCTCAAAACCCCACCCATAACAATTTGGTATCCGCTGGGTCCACGGGCTATCAACCGGCATAGCGGAGTTTAAGATCTTCGACAGGCGCCCAACGACCCTCCTCCCCAGCATCATCCACCAAATGGTTTTGAGTTGGCATCACAGTTTAACGCCGTAAGGCCATTGGGCTGGAACTCTGATAAACAAGAGTGACTAAGTTTTTATCATCAGGTGTTACCCTCAAATATATCACAGTCAACACTAAGGCATACTGATGCAGCTGATGCTCATGCCCTTGTTCGAGGTGCTCCATCCCCACCTAGTCAGTCTCTCGACTGATTATAGGGGCCACCGATGGAGCTCCTGAGGGCAAGACTACACTAAGCCGAGGTTATTCCGCAGTCCCAACAACCTCTTGCAAAACGTTGCCGCATGTGCAAGTGCGTACACCAAGCATGGTTGCTAGAACTACCTCAAAACCCCACCCATAACAATTTGGTATCCGCTGGGTCCACGGGCTATCAACCGGCATAGCGGAGTTTAAGATCTTCGACAGGCGCCCAACGACCCTCCTCCCCAGCATCATCCACCAAATGGTTTTGAGTTAGCATCACAGTTTAACGCCGTAAGGCCATTGGGCTGGAGCTCTGATAAACAAGCGGACTAAGTTTTTATCATCAGGAATAATAATAATAATAATAATAATAATAATAATAATAATAATAATTATAATAACTAGGGGCTGCGCCAACACCTGAAAGGATGGTTTGAGGTGCGCGAAGCGCACCCCCCCCACCCCCCCCCCCCCCCCCCCCCCCCTCCCCCTCCCCCTCGGGCTAGGGTTGCCGGGGGAGGGGACCCCCGGACCCCCCCTTTCCCGTCGACAGGGTACGTTCAATTGCCGGAGGTACCAGCAGAACGCATGTGTAAGCTGTGGTGGCACAAAAACCTAAAATATCTGGTTTTTGTGCCACCCGCCACCAAAACTTCTTTATCTCCGCACAGAGCGCACCGAGAGGTGTCGGGTACACAAACATCAGCCTCAAACTCCCTCAGGTGTGCGCAAACGGCGCCTGGTGGCAAAACCCTGTATTTTCCGGTGTGTAGGCCACCCGGCGCCACAATTTTTATATTTTCGAAGAGAGCTCATCAAGAAGTGTCAGATACACCAAATATCAGCCGCAAACTCCCTCTGGTGTGCGCAAACGGCGCCTGGTGGCACAAGACCTCAATTTTCTGGTGTCGGTGCCACCCGCGACCAAAACTGGTACGTACGATTGCCGGGCTGGGGTTCCCGGGGGGAGGGGCCCCCCGGACCCCCCCTGCCCCGTCGACAGGGTATGTTCAATTGCCGGAGGGCGCCTGGTGGCACAAGACCTCAATTTTCTGGTGTGGGTGCCACCCGCGACCAAAACGGGTACGTGAAATCGCCGGGCTGGGGTTCCCGGGAGAAGTGCCCCCCGGACCCCCCCTGCCCCGTCGACAGGGTACGTTCAATTGCCAGAGGCACCGGCAAGTGCTGCTAAAAAACAAGGAAATTTGGCATTCAGGACACTCCCCTAACGCAAACATTTGCGCGATGTCCAAAAAAACTATATTAGCATCAACATCGACACTGGGGCTACCGCCAATATGAGCTCCCAACTCCTCGTTCTCACAAACCATGATTTATAGGGATGGGGGGTGCAAAAAAAGGACACTCCCCTAACGCAAATATTTGCGTGAATTCCAAAAAATCAATATCAGCATCAAGATCGAGTCTGGGGCTAGCCACCCTGTCAATATGAGCTCCCAACTCCTCCTGGTTCACACAAACCATGATTTATTCCGACGAGGGCGAAGAAAAAAGGCCAAAAAAAAGGAATTTTTGC
>WBZZ01006103.1:162500-177500 GCA_019918135.1 Paulinella micropora
TCAGCATGAGACAATTGATGTCTCACACACCTGTGTTTAGCGGGAACAAAAAAGATTTACAGAGTTGCTATTACCAAATAGAGGAGTATGCCAACGGGATTAGCACAACACTCGGCCGGATATGTTTCATGATGCTTTCCAAGACCATACAGCGGCAAAAACAAAGTATGGTTTTGATAGAGACAGAGTGAGAAAACCAGAAGAAATGGAAGAACCGAGAGAACCAAACGAGGTGTACACACCGGAAGGATCAGACGAAGAAGATGAAACAGAGACACAACAAACACTACTACAGAGACAGAGAGGTAGCCAAACACCACTACAGAGACAGAGAGGTAGCCAAACACCACAAGACCAGAAGACACAGACAGAGAAAGCTGCCAACTGGAAAGACCTCTCAAAGGAAGAGAAGAAAGCTTGGGAGGATAGGGCGAACAGAAAGAAGAAAAGAGCGATGACAAGAACCAACAAGGATGTGTACTTGCTGAGAAAGAAGAGATACAGAGAAGAACAGCAGTATCTGCATCGCTGCAGAATGTTCCAACTTCTCGTAAATGATTCAATTTCTTCGCAGCAAAAAGGTTAATTGCCCGTTTGAGAAAGTCTGCATTGTCAAAGAAAAATACGGTAATCTAAGTGGTGCGGCGAGATACATATTGGAGAAAGCATTATTTAAAGAGATGAGACCGAGACCGACAGAGGATATGGATGAGTATCTAACACAACATCTACTGCAGAAGAACTGGCTAGAGGCTCTGAGAGGGAAGCCTTTTGAGCCAGAGGAAGCAGTAAATGGGTTGTTAGAGAAGCTAGCAGAGCATGAGGCCTATGGGCCTGCATCCCTCATGATCAACGATCATTATAGATTAGCAGCAGCGAGCAGGCCAACACATGATGATATGGTAGAGTCGGCAAGAGAAATTTACGTGTTGTGGGAAGCGAAGCAGAAGAGACTTAGAAAGGAACGTAGAAAGGAGAAAGAGAGGAAGAGAGAGGGTAAGGGAGCGAATCTACTGTTTGGAGAAGGAGAGGGAGGAGAGAAGGGAGAAAAGAGAGAGAAGAACAAGAAATGGACTAAGAACGGGAATGGCAAGGGCAACAAGAATATTGGAAGTGATAGTTCAGAGCAGGAGTGGTGGCTGACAGCGACATGCGATAACTGCTATCAGACTGGACACACAAAGCGTTTTTGCCCCAAACGAAAGTCAGGCCCCAAACAAACTAGTCCAAAGTCAGCTCACTCTGACTCCACAAAGGGGAAGCAAAGAGACAAGAGTGGCAAGTTTAGAAAGAAAGGAGCCAAAGGAGTCACGCTTATGAGGGGAGAAGTAGGAGAGGAGGGTGAGGAGGAAGAAGGAGATAAGTCTGAGGGGGAAGACAGCAGAAGAAGAGTATGAGCTAGTCATAATGGAGGGTGGCGAAGAAGCAATGGAGGGAAACATAGAAAGTGGGGAAAGCATTATTGCTCGTGAAGCAGTGCAAGAGGGCGAGGAGGATAGTGAGCCCCCAAAGGAGCAAAGTGAGAACAAACCCTTAGATCAACCCGCAAGAGCCCGTTGGGGGGGGGGGGGGGGATGTCAAGTGCTCCATTGGCTCGAAACACACTCCGAGACAGACCCCACAACCCTCCACCTCGCACTCTCACTAATGCTCAACACCCCGACACCTCTACAACAACTATTCCTGCCCTCACAACCTCACGAGACACACAACGTGTGCAACCCTCACCATTGCAACCAAAACCCTCGCAAGTGAAAGAGAAAGAGAAACGGGAAAGCAAGTGAGAAACCGACACCCACACCCCCTCAGAACTCTAGACAAACAAAGAATGAAACACCACGCCCCACTACATCCACTGCTAAGAACCACACCACAGGCCCACTAACCACTCGCTGTCCAGGGCTGAACTGGAAGGGAGAACAGTGTGGAGTTAAGTTTGGACAGGGGGGGAGTTGGGGCAAGGCGGATGAGGCAGCAAAGAGGCTAGTGTATGCAGACTTGTGTGGTTATCATGCCCGTCAAGACCCACTATACCCTGACATTGACCTAGCACAAGACCCTTCACGTCGCCCACGTCCTTCCCATGATATCCATCAGAGAGTGAGATGATAAGCATACTGAGAGAGAGGGAGGGAAAGGGGGCGAGTGCACAGCAAATCTCGCAAAAAGATACGGCAAAACCCGTGAAGAAAAACTCGCTAACTCCCGCAAATATCGGAGAAAAAGACAAGGAAAGTGTCGAAAAACCCTGTAAGAAAGGAGTTAGTACAGATTCACGGAATGAAGCTATGATGCCAGGAAATTGGGCACGGACCGGCGGGACCAGAGCTGAAAAAGAGACTGCTTGCATTGAGCCTGTGGAGCGTGTAGGAGGGACGAGTGAGGGAAAGTCTTGGCCCCCATCGCTACTACCACAAGGTCCGTCTCCTTTGGATAGAGTAGGAGACAGTGTAGAGTCACAGACAGAGCAGACAAGCGACACACACGCGCACGAAACACCTGTGGGGAAGAGCAGTAAAAGAGACACAGAACACGGAAAGGTAATAAGCTTTGAAGACCTTAAGAGAATAAGTGAACAGCTGAAAAACCTGTGTATTTTGGACGATGAAACGGGAGATGTCGTGATGATGACAAAGAAGGAAGGAGAGAGAGTAGCCGAGGCAGATGGACTGTTGACAGATGTATTTTGGGCAGCAGTGTGAACGAGGTATTTCTAAAGCATTCAGCAGGCACACCACAAATCACAAGAGAGACAGTCATAGAGAAGCGAGCAGCTAAAACCACTCAGAGTGCGAAAGCTAAGGAAAGAGCTAAGTGGGAGTGGGAGTTCAGACATAGCGAAGGACATCCAAGACCTGAGAAGACGGAAATAGCTAGGTTCCTATATGCTTTAACGAAGGGAGCAGAAAAGATAGTAATGAAAGAGGGATTGTGTTACGACCCGGACGGCAAAGAAAACGAGTTTTACACAGAGCTGTTAGGAATAATAGACTATGGAATACTCGACTTAGCTAAGAACCACGAAACTCAATTTGCTCTTTTCATCGTGTGATCGATGCCCCACCTTATGAAGATTTCGCATGAGGTAGAAGCGAGAGGGGTTACACTGAACGCACTTTTGCGGAAGTTACACTCAGGAGATGCATATGCATACAAGTTCTTCGGTCCAGAACAGGCAGCAGGGAGTTTGACAGGAAGAGACTGGAGATAGACGGACACTCAGATGAGGAGGATGATGAGTTTGACCCGGAAAACCTAGAACACTCCAGAACCTCTGAGATGAGGTCGGGAATTCCCATAAGCTTTAAATCGTATTGCGATGCGCGAGAAGAGCTTGATTGGATGTACGAGGAGAGTTGAGAGAGAAAGAAAGGACAGAGCCCAAAAGAAAGAGAGTGAGGAGGAAGAGGAGGAAGATCACAATCTCATGGTAGACGATAGCGAGACGGTAGGACGCAAGAAAAAGATGATAATCCAAGACAGCCGATCGTCCAGGGATATAGCATGCACACCGCACATCTTACACAACGTCCGAGAGATTGAACCCGTTAGCTTAGTCACCGGAAACGGAGAGTCACCGGAAACGGAGAGAGTGTAGTGCGAAACATGGGGGAAGCGAGGTTGACAAGAATAGATGGATTACCGAAGACCTATGCATTAGGCAAGGCAATGGGTAGAAAATTGACAGGAAGCGAGGATAGTGTTAGATTTTGTGAAGCCTGTATGATGGGGAAAGCTAAAGTGTTACCCAGATTTAAGGTTAATAGAATTAGGAGAGCGGGTTACCCTTGTGAGATTTTGCATGTAGATACTTCCGGACCTTGGGCGGTAATGTCAATTCACGGTAAGTACTATAAATTTTGCGTTACTGACGATTACTCGTGGTACATCAAAGATTATTATTTACGTTACAAGAACGAGTTTGTAGACTGTTTGAAGCAAGCGGTAGCATGGTTTGAAAGGCAGACAGGGAAGAAAGTCAGACAGATCACTTGCGACAACGAGTTCGATGTCCAACGGAGATTATAGAGTGGTGGAAACCCTACAATTCATTTGGAAGACTAGTGCTCCAGTGATAAAGATGGCAACCCCATAGCTGAGAAGATCAACGACATCACAGCCGGACCAGCCCGGGCCATGCGATATGAGGCTAACTTACCACCCCAGTTTTGGGCGGAAATGGAACACACAGCCACAACCTTGCACAACATTCTACCAGCCACGACAGGACCTATCAAAGGAACCTCACCTTTTGAGCAATGTCTAGGCTACAAGCCAGCTATCCGACAACTTAAGCCTATAGGATGTTTAGGTGTAATGTACATAGGAAAGCAGGTAGGCAAAGGCAACTATAGGGGAAAGCGTGTGATGTTACTTGGATACGATGTATTTAAGGAACTATATCGAGTTTGGGATGGTCGAAAGGTCATCACAAATGTGCGTAATGTACGCTTTAACCACAATGTAGTTGGCAAGGATGCTCACCCACCCAAAGAAGTTAAATGGGACGACGAGGAATCTGAGGGGGGGAGTAATGACACCGTACAGCTAGAACAGCCGTTAGACAAACCCGAACATAAAGATGAGGGGGAGTTAGACAAACATGAGGAGTCACAGGAAGAAAAAGACATTCACCATCCAGATTCCGGTCTCCCATCAGAGTCAAAGGTGAACTAGCTGACGACAAGGATGATGGGGCAACGCCCGTCACATCGTTAGAGGCGCAGAGCCCCGAAGCAGACCACCCTAGTAGGAGGTACGTAGAGGGAGACGCGCCCACAAAGGGCCTCACTTGGGAGCAAATTGACAAAGTTACAACAGCTAACATAGTGAGAGGGAAACAAGAAGCTAAGGTTAGGACACCAGTTACATAACCACCTCCGGAAAAGAAGGCAGCAGCGAAAGCAGCTACATTGACAGGAGAGAGAGTTAGTGTTCCGGGAGTAGCTTTCGGAGAAGAATGGCAAGGAAGAATATGGACACAACTGGCAATCAGTTAAGAGAGAAGGAAAAGTCTTGGAACCAAGCGCGTGGATTATCCAGCATCGGTCGTTGATCGCGGCAAGAGCGGAAGAAGGGCATCAGCCGGGGCGACAGAGCGGAATTCGGTGGAAGTAGTTTTGTATTGGCGGAATGGCAAGATTAACTAATTATGTTGGACTCATGGAGTCAATAATGCAATTCAGTTTACGTACTGATGTGGTCATATTGTAAGGACCTACTGCTATTGTTTTAATCGTATCGAGATTATTATTTCAGGTTGTCAAACCGTAACTGTCATTTCAGTTTTTCAACCTGAAATAAGGGCCATTACGAGATGCCATGGCGGCAATGAAGCAAAGGCGGGCGGACTAGAACAGGAGTGGCAATTTTTCAGTTTTGAGACTTAACTATTATTTGAGGTTGTCAAACTGTATCTGTCATTTCAGTTTGTCAACCTGAGGTAAGGGCCATTATCGCAATATGCAATAGTTATTAATTGTAGATGTATTGATTACTTATAACTTGCATTATCGACATAGAACTAAGGGGGAGCGTTGGTAGGACAACTACGTTTTACTTTTAGTAATTACTTTATGACTGGTAAGTAATTTATCCGTATGACAGGATATAGTACAAGATATCTTACAAGAAATCTAGTAGAATTTTTTGAAATATGAAATATGATATTATTAATTAAAATCAATTGCTTGTGATATAAAAACAATAATTTACTTATTTAAATTGAAAACATTCAAAATTTCACATTTTCCATTGCTCTAACGGTAACTTTTTTGGTACCACTCCCAAAACCACTCCGCTTCACTTCACGACTCTATCACAACTTGTTTTCATTGTTGTTTTCATACCAAATTAATGGAAATGTATTTCTCATCTATATTAAACTAAATTCATTGTATTTTTCAAAATTCAAATTCAAAATTTAGATTTTTAACCGTTGATATATGTTATACTTTTAAGTTACTGAGTGACTATTAAATATTATTAATAATATTAAGATAACTGTTTTTAATTAATACGATGTGATCTACCTCTGCGTCCATGTTGATTCCGCACAACACGCCCACCCCGTCCTCGATGCAGCAACAGGCGCTGCTGCAACTACAGGAAGCGCAGCTGCCAGTCGAGTAACAAGACTAGGAAGCGCAGCAGGCATAAGAATACTTGCCAACGCCGCAGCAGAAGGCTGCCATGCAGGCTTTGGCCGCAAAGAAGACAGATCGTTTAAGAAAACAAAATTCTGTTTTCTCTCATCACGAAATGTAGAAACTCGTAACATTCCAGGTGTTGATGTTGCTTCAAAACAGTGTAACTTTCCTATGTCAGGAATTTTAGTGACTGGATGTTTAAGTTGTGAATTCTGGTTGATGGGTGCCCGAAGAATCACAAGCTTTGAGTTAGAGAGATTTCTTCTTAATAAGAGCTGCAAGATCTTGCGAAGTTCGCCAAATGTAACCGTTATGAAAGCCTTCATATGAGACAGCTTGTGCAATCTTTCCAGCGTGAGAATCACAAAGACCCTTCCCGTGATATGACGGCCAAAAATTCCACTGCGCAAATTTGAGCCAAGGATGTTTGATTAGAATCAAACTGAACTCAGCTAATGAGTACCTTTGCTTGAAATGTTTCCTCCCTCCATCATACCAGACAATAAGTTTGCTTACCTGCACAGGCTGACGCATATATGTGATTCGGCGCTCAAGAATATTGTCAAACCACTCCCTCACAAAGAAAAAGTCATTGTTACAAAATTTATCAGAGTGATGTGGTAAAGTAACAACATACTCTCTTTTGACTCCTCCCTTTCCATCCCATCTGATCAAAACTCCGATACAGTCATTTACGTCTTCTGTATCCCCCCCACCCACAGTCAGCCGTGAAAAGTCCACTACTACGAGTATGTACGAAAATCTTCACCACATGTCTTTAAATCTTCATCGTAAAATCTCTTGTTGTTCTTCGCACGCAAATGATACTCAAACTTAGTCAAGAATGTTTTAATCTCCTCCATCTCCTTCTCATCTTCGTCCGAAAGTGCTCTGTTTTCTCTTCGCAGCTGCTCCTGTTTTTGCTGAATAGCAACCAACCGTCTGTGTGGCACAATAAATGCAGGGCGCCCAGAGCTTATTGACTCTGATTTCCGGATTATGTAAATTCATGAGTCGAGTCCAATCAGAACGGATGGGAGGAGTGAATTGTGTCTTCCATTCGGATGCCAAGAATGGACGTGGGAGAAAAGAAGCAATGGGTTTATACCACCAAACCCGAAGTTCAGCCACTTTCAACCGGATCTGCTTCGGAGGGTTGTAAACTGGAGTCCTACCGAAACGGTTTACAATGTGTATTGTAAACTAGTACAGTAAGTGATGCTGTCACTTTGTGTCATGTCGTTATGATATGAAACAAAGTGGCAGCAAAAGTTGTGTGGCGGCCCCCGGCCCCCTAGCAAATGAGAGAACAACAACATGCAGAAACATTTTACCTGTGTGGGCAGTTGCAAAACAACGCGACGCAGTTGCAGTTGACACGATTAGGAGGCAACGACACTCTGCTGCTATTAATCTAACCAGTCTGGACAATATTATACAAACCGCAATAAAGCCTGCGCTCTGCTGTCGGTAATCTTTCAGTAACTCCAAATTCCGCTGTAACCTTTTCGGCTGATCAGTGACTGAACTCGAAATCACCTCGCCAGAGGGTATGAAATGCGCCTTGCGCGATGTTGCGCCGCCGACTCTACTGCGACAAACATGTTTCTTCCCCTTATGCTCGGTATGCACGACGTGGTACGTGGGCGGATCACACTTCTTACACTGCCACACCTCGTCGTCACCAGACTCAAAGGCCAGGCGCAGCTGCTCCTGACCCTTCTCATCCGACACCTAGGTACAAAGCGGACTGACTCACCACTCATCATCTTGCGCGCGATTTCAGGAAGAATAAATTGAAAATACCGGGTTACATACTCATCGTATACCTCAGCGTCACATACAGCACATAAATCGTTCCGCTTTTTATGCGTCTATCTCCACTTGGATGGTTTTCGGCTAGGTAAAATTCGATGCCGTGTGTGTCCAGACCAAGTTCTTGCGCGATGGGATCAAAGTTGGCTCGTGTGTTGTTGAACGATGAACCCACGAAAGGAGTCAGACACTCAATATCAGATACGCCGAGCAACACCGCAGACCGTGAAGTAAGCTGAAACAATTCCTGCACTTCTCCGAGCGAAGAGGTTACATGCGGTGGTACGGAAGAAGGTGTAAGCAGAGGTGTGGACTGTGTGTCCTGCCTAATCCTTGCAAGGTTGCAAAACCCCACTTTGCGAGCTCCAAAATGAAACTATTCTCACTGCTGAATCTACCGGCTTCTAGTCCCAAAGCGTCCATGACCTGGTTAGCAGCAAGAGCACGGTCCTCCACACGAGGTGGTTCTCTGAGTTGCGCTCGGTCACGCAGGACAAAAGACACGCACAAACCATCCAACTCATTTCCACGAAGAGACGAAAGTGTCAGACACTCTGGTTGCAGCTGCTGGGAAGGCAAGGGAGCACGGACGAAGAGGGAGCACGCACGGACGAAGAGGACGTAACCATGGACGCAGAGGAAGCAACCACGGACGATGAGGTCGTAGAAGCAGGCGAAGTTGAAGCGGAGAGGGAAATTCCCAAGTTTCGAGCAACCTGTCCAGCATGGCAAAGTGAAAGCAGCAAAATAGTGAAATGCAAAGAGACCTCGTGCTTGGCAAGAGCAAAAGATAGCAGCTGATTCGCCCTTTCCTGCTTCCTTTTCTTCATATCGGTGGCCTGTCTGCAAACCGAGCAGGAAAAAAAAAAAAAAGGGGGGGGGGGGGGGGAGGAGGTAGGAAAAGACTTGGGCAACGGGTTGCAACTTTCAGCACGAGTGAGGGTGCATCTTTACCACCAGGCAAAGTGATGCCAGCAAAGCGGAGCCTTTTGAGGATAGATTTGAGGATGTTTGAAAAAATCCCAAAAACACTCCGCATACGATTCCGGCCGTGCAAACGGCACTGTCCGGCCAAACATATCACCTCAAAATGCGGGTAACAGCCCAAACCCCACCCGGTGGAGACAAGAATTTGAACCAACGGTTACACAAGTGGAGGGATTTGAGGAGCGCTTTTGAGACTCTCAAAAGCGCTCTCACAATTCAACACGAGAGGTACTCGAGAGGTGGTTCGACTTGGAAAGGGAAACTCTGACCTTGTGTGTTCTTGCCTCTCTTGCCGCTCCCTACTACTATGCAATTCCATATTATTACTGGTACTCATACCATCTGCTGTGTTTGTGTTCAGCTCAGCTGGTTCCATCAACATCGATGCCTCCACGGCCTCCACGTGACAAGCCAGTGGAAGAAGTGGACATGACGCGTACGCTCGCTCCTGTGAATCAAGACGTGCCAGCTGGAAACAATGAGCTACGATTCCAGGTGTTCGCTGCATTCATGCCACAGTCTATGCATTTTAAAGCCACGCCGGAAACCACTGCTACTTCGACTTCTTCCGGGCACACCAGTGACCAAGTCCGCATTGCTTCCTACCTACTGGGGCCTTCATTGTCGCCTTCACTCTTGAAGTACACTGCACTCGCTTCGTTTGCGCAAACGAGACAATACATGGTCCACATACATCCACATACATACACATACATACACATACATGGCACATACATACATGCATATACATACATCATTACATACATAATTGCAGGTGGAATTCACATTTCCAGAACGCTGGCAGGACTTCGTCTGCGTCATCAATCGTAAGGTCGGGTGGAAGCCTGAGCATGCAACCATCGTGCACGGCAAGGCGGACTCACTGCCCAGGACGGTGTCCCTGTCGCAGGTTGACGTGGGAGGAGTCTGCTGCAAGCCTGGGAAGTGGGCCTTCTTACTTCTACTGCTGGCAAGGAGAACTTCCAGAAGAAGGATACGCATCTCCGCTTGGGCAAGATAACACGTCTGTTGGCTACCGAGACCCAAAACAGACCGTTGTATTTTAAATTTGCTTACACTTATTACTCTGCTACTACAGCCCAGGTGGAAGTGTCCTTGGCCGGCCCCGAGTATATGCTCAGCTTTCTGCCACCTGAATTTGAGGCCGACATCGAGGCCAAGCACCTCAACCCAACTGGTATGTAGTTAATCTCTTTTCTTTGTCAGATGTGTCCTCAGATTCATGGCCTGTTTTATGCACGCTGTGTTTGAGGCGAGCTCAAGGCCGACTCGGACGAGACCTGCCCCAAGACTGGAGCCAAGGTGGTGGAACGGATCACGAAATATTGCCAGCGTTCGCAACAGCACACGAACATAACACCTCCGTCTGCAAAAGCGTCTGATCCCTCTTCTGTCTGTATTCTATCCCCAAACTCTGATTCCTCGCCTGCAACTACTCTGCAGCAGACCCTTGCAGAAAGGGCTCGTGCTATGCAAGAAGTTGCAAGTTTGAAAGATCAGATGCCGCATTGGACAAGCAGCGAGATATCGAGTCGATTTCAAAGCAGGAGCTGCAGGCTTTGACCTCCAAACACTCCTCTGTAGTCACCGCGATGCAGCAGGAGATCACGACTTTGAAGAAGCAAGCGGAAGGATTAAGCAAGGCTTCGGACGATTTGGTTAGCGTCAAGGACAGCCTTGACGTGGCCTTGGAAGAGAACAAGACACTCAAAAAGGTAATTACTGCATCTGTTTCAACATGTTGTTGCTTACTTGTTGCGGAGCAAACTATAGCAAGTCGGGACAGGATGATCCGGGACCTCAGGTCATAATTATATTGTCTTGCTGCTGAGATCGAGTTGTCGTTTTTTGATTGCAGGAAGAAGGTGGCTGAGGCGAAAAAAACCAGCACACAGGTCATATGTCTGTTTTCCCTTGCTGCAAAATTGATTTGTTGTTGCTTGTTTTAGCAAGCTAGTGAAGTCACAGAGGAACGTGATGAGCTCCTGACGGAGGTCGAGGAGACCAAGGAGCAGGTTGAGCACTGGAAGCAGCGAGGAGATAAACTATCCAAGGAGCTCGCTGCAGCCAAGCGAGCTAACAAGAAGCTGCAGCTGCAGCTGCACGAGCTCGAGGCACATGTCGAAGCATCTGCATCAACAAGTACCTTAAAGTTTCTCTCGCTTGTTTACGTATCTATACTTTTGTTGAATTTTGCAATGAATACAGACCTTCAGCAAAGGAAAGAGGCCCCGATCGAGACAGGAGGATTCAGAGCGCGGCGAGGAATCTGGTGACGGATCGGACGGTGAAGGTGATTATGATGACAAATTCCAGTCGCCTCCTTCCCGACATTCTCATCCTTGTCTGAAAAAAGCAAAGCACTCACCAAACTGCAACGGAGGCTGCTTCAAGAATGCAAAAAAACAAAAGAAGTAGATTTGTACTACTCCAATCTCTTGTTATAAAGATCAATAATATTACTTATAGTATACTGTACTTGAAATGTTTGTAACCATGCCGGCAGCAAATTTTAATATTATTTTTACTAGTGGCTCTTAACAAGATAATACTTGTTATTAGTATAGATAAGTGACATGTTAATACAACTTCAATTATAAATAATGTTTTTAGAAATATCAAATATTCCACTACACGAGTTTGAAGGATAGTTACTTGTTAATAAAATTATCACATACATGAAAGGTTAAAAATTTAAATTTTGAATTTGAATTTTGAAAAATACAATAAATTTAGTTTAATATAGATGAGAAATACAATTTCCATTAATTTGGTATGAAAACAACAATGACAACAAGTTGTGATAGAGTCGTGAAGTGAAGCGGAGTGGTTTTGGGAGTGGTACCAAAAAAGTTACCGTTAGAGCAATGGAAAATTTGAAATTTTGAATGTTTTCAATTTAAATAAGTAAATTATTGTTTTTATATCACAAGCAATTGATTTTAATTAATAATATCATATTTCATATTTCAAAAAAATTCTACTAGATTTCTTGTAAGACATCTTGTACTATATCCTGTCATAGTTCTAGTCAATAATTGGAACGGACGTAACGGTCCATGTTGGCATTCAGGATTGGACACTAATCATTGTGTAATAACTACAGTCGTGCGGACTTTATTTCAGTTTCATTATTACCTTTGAGTTTGTCAGTTCTGCTATCTACGTGCGGATTAAAATTGTCGATTGGTATCGTGGCTCCTAACGGAGTCTCTCAGCAAACCGGCGTCTAAGGTATTAGGTCCGTGAGTGACAGGGTATTTACCTAATCAACGGTCGGTGGCAGTGTCACAGCCCCGGCTGCACAGTGTGACTTTTTTCCAAACTATATTAATAACTTTTCGAGTTTTTACGATTTTTTTAATTGACATTTTTTTGTTGTAAAGATGGCACAATGTGATCTGGTTCAAGTTCGACTTTTTTTTTTCAAAGTTAAAAAAACTATTCAAGTGAAATTCAAATTTCAAGTAGTATTAATGTAACAGTTAAAAGTTTTGAATTTTCAACAGTCGTTGGCTTGAGTTCATAGAGTCGTAGTTCCGAGCCTCGAGCTGTCACTGCCGAGGCCAGAGCGTGAAGGGTTGTCTCACTGGTCCCCGTAATCGGACCCCCAGTCACCGGGTCGTTCCAGCTGAGAACAAATTGTTAACTTGAAGTTAGTAAACGTAACGAAACCGTTCACTGAACCAAGGAATCCGCAAAGCCGCAACTTGGACAGACTTGAATAGTTGACACGCCCCTTTCGGCAGAAAACTTTGGCACTAGTGCACTACCTAGTGTTGATGACTTGAAATATTAATCAGCTGAGTAATATCAAGTTTGATAGGAATGATTTGTTCAGTTCAAACATTCACAGCCTCACAGAAACTTATGATAAGTTAATGATATTAATAATGATCCATTACAACAAAAAAATCCAGTTTTTCCTTTTGAGATTGTACTGTTGTTCTTTGGAACCAGATCTCTTTTGAGTTTAGCTCTTCTTTATGTTCTTCTTTATCTTTTGTTATTCTTTGTTTCCTCTTTTCTTTCCTCATTAAACCTTGCTTACTGTTAAAAAAAAAAAAAAAAAAAAAAAAAAAAAAAAAAAACAGCGCTAAACTGCATCGGGTCTCTGCATGACCTTTAAACTGTGACTGCTTTTTTTTTTTTTTTTTTTTTTTTTTTTTTAACACTTCAAGTTTTCTCTTTTTGAATCTCTTGATACCTCTTCCATTTTATCTCTTCTGCTTCCCACTCAGCTCTACGAGTGGCAAGTATTCTATTGAAACAGTGCTTGCGTAAAAAAAAAAAAAAAAAAAAAAGCCTCGACCATGACTTCGCAATTGCCATCATGATGGCCGGGCGCGGCCGACTATTCAAATACTTGAATGATGATTAATAGCGAGAGAGAGAGAGAGAGAAGAGAGGAGAGAAGAGAGAGAGAGAGAGAGAGAGAGAGAGAGAGAGGGAGAGAGAGAGAGAGAGACGGGTGACTACTGGTAATATTAACACTTATCTGGCTACGCCTGCCTGTTTTTGCTGTGCCACTTCAGCCGTCAGGTGCAGTGCACGTGCTATCGAGCAGCAGTGTGCAGCCAACACTCACTCCTCACATCACTGTGCCACCGTTCTTCCCGGACATGGTAGTAAGTGAATAGAGCACAGTGGACTCTTGGAAAACGTAACCGTAACATTTCAGTCTGGCCAGCAATATCATGTTTTAAGAGAAGTTCAGACTCCAAAGTGAACACCTGGCCCGGCACGAGATGGCTCAACGCGAATCGTTCAAGCAATCAAAGCAAACCGATTGACACCGCTGCAATCACGAGCAGTGTCTTTTTTACGCACTTAGAACCACCCTTTCAATAAAAGATTGTCACTCGTAGAGATCTCTACGAGTGAGAAGTCGAAGTATGAGAAGGAAAGTGTATATGTCCCTTAGTTCCTTTTGACACAGTCAACCACTTTTGCTTATATATCGTTTTTCCAGTGGGACCGTATTCTGTAGCAAGGTTCAGAGTCTAGACGGGGCACTACGTTGCTACGACAGCTGCATACATACGTGCTGCGGACATCGGCGCCAACAGCTCCCAGCGATTGCTTGCGGGGCCGAAGCGCTCCATCGAAGACACAGATTTCACACCAGAGTTTTCTCTGCCGCCCATCGCATAGATTCGACCATCATACACCGTAGCAGCCAGGCCACTGCGGTTATGTTGCATGGAAGCCACCTGCTCCCACCTTTTGAGTCTGGGATCAAAACGCTCCACAGAAGATAGGCACGAAGAACCATCGTAGCCTCCCAAGGCGTACAGGTATCCGATGCACGCAACGGCGGCACATCCGCTTGCTGTGCATGGGAGCCACCAGTTCCCATTCATTCTTCGCTGGGTCGTACCTCTCCACCGTCATCATGCGCTCTGTACCACCATCATAACCTCCCACAATATAGAAGAAACCATCCAGCACGGCTCCTGCAGCATAACGACGACGATAGGTCATCGGAGGTACATCTTGCTTGTTATTAGCTCCCGCGCCAAAGCTGATCACCGAAGAGAGATATGCTTTGCCATAGTAGCCTCCTACCACGTACAGCCGGCCGTTGAGTGCACCCACCGCACAGCCTGCTCGAGCAGTTGTCAAAGGAGCCACCTGTTCCCAGCGCCCCCCGCTCGTGGGACTGAAGCACTCCACTAAAGAGAGTCTTTTGCCATCCCATCCGCCAATCGCGTAGATCTTACCGTCTAGCACCGCGCTTCCAACCTCACTTCGCTTGCTGTTCATGGATGCCACTGCCTCCCACCTATTTTCTTGCACATTGTACCTTTCCACTGTCGCCAACACCGAACTCGCGTCCTTCAGTTTTAACTGGCCACCCAACACGTAGATGCCTGCATCACGCCTGCTTACCATCCTCACCTCCTGGTTCTCGCTGGACGTCTCCGTCTTCAACAGCTCGACGCAAGTCCTCACCCGCTTCACCTTCACCTTCACCTTGACCTCGCTCCTGCCCTCCAGCTCCGCGACGGCATCTTTGTGCTTCCCA